>JADDOH010018906.1:0-18050 GCA_016648135.1 Agrypnia vestita
ACGTATTACGCACTGCATCCACACTAACTTGACACAACGAAGCAACGCGCGTATTACGCACTGCATCCACACTAACTTGACACAACGAAGCAACGCGCGTATTACGCACTGCATCCACACTAACTTGACACAACGAAGCAATGCGCGTATTACGCACTGCATCCACACTAACTTGACACAACGAAGCAATGCGCGTATTACGCACTGCATCCACACTAACTTGACACAACGAAGCAATGCGCGTATTACGCACTGCACCCACACTAACTCAATTGCAAGCTTATATGAAAAGACCTATAAGAGAGATGACGTCACGCGACTCCACCGGATGAAACAAAATTATTCACACAAAACGCAAATTTAAAATTCTATAACGTTAGTTTTTGAGATATATCAATTTTACTTTCAGACTTTTACTCGAATTTTCATTTCCGATCATTGAAAAAAAAATTGGAAACTTCTCCATGTGGCAGGCATACAGCAACTTTTTTGTATTCTTTTCTTACCACGTATTTATGACATCCTGCTGGAATAAACAAATGAACGTTTTTTTAAATGTGAAAATATCACATTAATATTCTTCCTTTGTTCGTGGCTTCATTGTGGTAGCTACTTGATCGGGGCTATTAATCGATGTTTTGCGCTAGATAAAGATGCGATGCGACAGTCTGTTGCGGCGGAAATAAAATATGGATGTGGGAACCGATTTGATTAGATTGCCCCGGGCGGACCGGGCCACTCCAGACTTCATTACGTCACGTCACGTGATCCGGTCGCGTGGTCGCCGCAGGGGAGGGGCGGCGCTTAGCGGCCGTGCACGCTGCACTCGTGCAAATAACACCGGATTTAAATAACGCATTTCAATTATAACAAGTGGTTCCTTGCGCGCCTCCTGGGAATTCCGAAAAATATGTAGTTAGGGGTGCACCGCCCTCTCTCGTCAATCATCTGGACCGTCTGCAAATCTCAACACGCGTCTCAACGTTCGAGTACCTACTATGAAGCACTTAGGAAATATTTTTTATTCTAAAAATCCTACTCAAGTTTTTCAGGGGGCTAAAAGAGGTACACGATACTTAACGTCACAGAACTTTATCGAAATTGAATCGGCTCCAGTACTTATTTATTTACTAGCTGTAACCCACCAAAAATGAGGGTACTTTTACATGAATACCTAAGTATTTATTTATTTATAAAAAAGAGAGAAAATACAATTTTTTTATAAAAGAAGTTACGGACGTTACAAGAAGTTACGGATTAGAAAACGAAACTAACAATAAAAATCAGGTTAAACATGAATATTTAAATAGTACAGAGACCATCTGACAGGTTTCCACAGAATTAACAAATTATGTATTAAAATATAGCAACAATTACTTACCTTACTTATTAAAAAACAAACAAAAAATAAAGGTTTAAGTTGAGAACAAACAAGAGAGTCAAATATTAAAGAGAACAAGAAGCATGACTTTTTCCTAAGAATTTTTTTTGTAAAGAAACCAAAATTAGAGATAAATCTCATAATATTCCTATTACAGTAATCAAAAAATTATTCAGATTTTAATATTTCATGATCTACCATGCGCATGCAGTGAGAACAAGAAGCTTTTCCTAAGCATATATGTTGTAAAGGATCCAAAATAAGAGATAAATCTCATCATATTCCTATTATAGTATTCAAAAAATTATTCAGATTTTAATATTTCATGATCTACCAGGCGCATGCAGTGAGAACAAGAAGCTTTTCCTAAGCATATATGTTGTAAAGGATCCAAAATAAGAGATAAATCTCATCATATTCCTATTATAGTATTCAAAAAATTATTCAGATTTTAATATTTCATGATCTACCAGGCGCATGCAGTGAGAACAAGAAGCTTTTCCTAAGCATATATGTTGTAAAGGATCCAAAATAAGAGATAAATCTCATCATATTCCTATTATAGTATTCAAAAAATTATTCAGATTTTAATATTTCATGATCTACCAGGCGCATGCAGTGAGAACAAGAAGCTTTTCCTAAGCATATATGTTGTAAAGGATCCAAAATAAGAGATAAATCTCATCATATTCCTATTACAGTAATCAAAAAATTATTCAGATTTTAATATTTCATGATCTACCATGCGCATGCAGTGAGAACAAGAAGCTTTTCCTAAGCATATATGTTGTAAAGGATCCAAAATAAGAGATAAATCTCATCATATTCCTATTATAGTATTCAAAAAATTATTCAGATTTTAATATTTCATGATCTACCAGGCGCATGCAGTGAGAACAAGAAGCTTTTCCTAAGCATATATGTTGTAAAGGATCCAAAATAAGAGATAAATCTCATCATATTCCTATTATAGTATTCAAAAAATTATTCAGATTTTAATATTTCATGATCTACCAGGCGCATGCAGTGAGAACAAGAAGCTTTTCCTAAGCATATATGTTGTAAAGGATCCAAAATAAGAGATAAATCTCATAATATTCCTATTACACTAATCAAAAACTTATTCAGATTTTAATATTTCATAATATTCTGCCAGATAAATATTTAATTACAATTTTTTTTCCAAATATATGTTTAAATAAAAGTAATGCTTCTTGTTTTCACTGCATGCCCCTGAGATCTACTTAGTAAAAATGGAAAGAGACAATAAGAAAAAGAAGAGCATATGTGAGCAATACATCTACATATACATATACGAGATCTGGATAAAAGAAAGAAGATGTATTAAAAAAAAAAGAAAAAAATGTTAATGACTGAGGTGAATATCCAAGAGTTTTAATTTTATAGATTAATGAATTTAATTAATTAATTATACGATAGAAAGGCGCTCTAATCTATTTTATTCGCGGTTATCCGGGAAGAGGCGCACTCTTTATGCACTGTTATACATTTGTGAGCAATAATTCATATAGCAATCGTTATCATTGATTATAAGAATGAAAAGTTCCAAGATTGCCGCAAAAATAAGTGCCATAACTCATGTATGCTCCAATTCCATGTTTCAAACGTTATAATTAAACCGAAGTAAGGCGGTAATAAATATAAGTCACATGTGAAATATTTTTCCGATACTTCAGTACCAATTATCCATAATTAAAAGCTTATTAGAATTCTTTTCAACAATCTGATCACCAAATAACAGAGTAGATAAAATCCTTCGAAAGTTTCTTAAATACTTGACATATCACTGACCAGCTCTAAGTGATCACTTGATACTGCGACTAATCTTTTTTGAAAAAAGACGAAAAATTACCGACCTAATGACTCTGTACAAAATTGCCAATGTCAAACTAGGCACGCCCTCAATATTGTCATAAATATACATAAACATCACTGTCCAATCAATGAGATTTCTAAGACCATTTCACAATTTTTAAAACACCAATGTAGGCCTCTCTCCTCTACCTAGAATGATCAATCATCATTCAGAGAAGGCAGGCAACCTTAAAGTATTCTTTATGGCGCAGGCTCAATTCAAAAGCGAAATATTGATAAACTTGGTTGACGGTCGCTCGAGCGTGTAATACATGTTCATCATAGGCAAGAACTTCCGCTAAGAACCACTCGTAGACAAACGGTGTTGACTTTGGAACCCGCGAATTCGTCGTAAAACTTGTTCATCTAGAACTATTTCTTTAAGTATTTATTGATTTGCGACAATCTTTATTATTTTCAATCTATGTTAATATTAAGATATTATTTTTTGAAAGGTTGTTTGATTTGATAGTTATGAAAACATATTCATCATCTCGGATTGCACGATTTAGACCCGCGCCGTGCCAACGGGTTTTATTTATTATTAATTTATCATAAAAATTAATTACATATTCGTTTTCAAAATGTTCATAAAATATTTATTCTTTGTAATTTAATGTCACTTTAGAACCATATTTCAGGTTCAATAATGACCTGTTGACGGTCTGTTTGTTAAAAATTAAATTTTTAGTTTTGGACAAATAAATTACATACGTAAAATATATACAGGGTTATTTGGAAAACATTAATAACCTCGCAGGAATATATTCCCGCCTTGATTATGAGTCGAAAATGTTGAAGATATTATGACCTAATGTCAATAGTTAAGGAGATATGCGACATCAAAGTTTGCATTTTTTTTCTCAATATTTCCGACTTATTTTTTGTAAAACGTTGGACTATCATTACAGTAACTCATATCGATTACGAAAAATTCATTCCTTTCAATACACGTTAAATAAAATGATAAACACATTGAAAAAATTCCAGTTGGAATTTTTCCAATTGGAATTCGAAGGATTTTATTTTTTATTTGACTTGTATTAAAGGGAATAAATTTTTCATGTTCGATATAAGTTGCTGTAATAATACTCCAACGTTTTACAAAAAATAAGTCAGAAATATGGAAAAAAAATGCAAACTTTGATGTCGCATATCTCCTTAACTATTGATATTAGGTCACAATAGCTTGAACATTTTCGACTCATAATCGAGGGAGGAATATAGTCCTGCGAGATTATTAATGTTTTACAAATAACCCTGTATAAATAAATAATTGCTTCAAGGATTTATTTTCTAAAATAATTTCCTATTTGATCATCCGACTGCTAAGGTCGACGTCATTATCGACGGCTTTAGATGTTGCATTGTCTTTAAACACTCTTAAAAATGTACCTATACAATTGACCACAATTCAATAATCAGCCTTCTATGGAATAACTTTTTTACCTGCAAGCGAGTGTGTAGGGTACTTGACTTGCGTAGGTACTTCTCTTTTGTCTTCTGCGAGTACCTGCCTTAAGTTTATGAATTCAAGTACAGTCTGATATAAAAAGGTGAAGGTCACCGTCATGTCTGAGGAAGACCATTCTAACTGATCTTCAAGACTTAACGTGGCTCTAGAGTCTAATAGGGTAGATTCAATTTTTGATGTGTTAACATCTTCTCGGTTTGGGAAACATTGAGCGTCAGATAGTCAGGCGTAAGAAATACTGATTTTGTTTTGATTAATTAATGGCGTTGGCAATAAAACGCAAAAACGCCAAACCCGTTTCAAAACATCCATTGATGGAATTAGTTTAATATTCAAATGAATTTAGATTGGAATATTCCAACAACAAAGCTTAAGATTACAACTTTTATTATATCACTATGTATTTACTCTCTATTTTACATTTTACCTTTGTTAACTTGTTAAAATCTCTTGAATAGCAAAGCGCACTAACTCCTCAATTTTGTTGCTCATGATATTCTTGTTCTTTCTTTGCACTCCTTTCTATTATTTCAGCTAGTCATTTCTTTTGTGGATCCATTTGAAGGACGCTCTTTTGAAAAGAAATATAAAACTATTTTGTGCATTTATTTTCAATTTTTTGTCCTAGCATCTCGCATGATACTGTTATATTTTGATTGTTGATATTTACTCCATGTACTTTCTTTCAAAATAAATATTAGGTATCGATCTAAGGTTGCAAAACTATCTGACTCCTTCAATCGCCTCTGGTCTACAATCTGGTATGGTGCTCTTTTCAGGTGACGTTTTCCAAAAGTTACAAAATGTGTCTTGAAGAACCTACCTTGTATTTTTAATTTTTCCAAAAGAGTGACATGGACGTACAGATTCTAAGAATAGGATTTATTTTAAGAGCCCTATTTTAAAGGCGTCTCATGTATTATGTATTTCTCTATTAAGAGATTACACCGCCTTGGCGTTTTCAAAATATCGTCTTTAGATCATATTGCTTGAAATTTTATGAATAGTTTGAGATACCATTCATTAAAAAAATCATAAAATTAGCTGAGCTGTAGCTTATCTATAGTCGTCAAATTAAGTATTTGAAGCTAACGTAGTAGGCGAATTTTCAAACGAATTTCATTGTTCTTATGCATTTCCTCGAAGCTCCTTTTTTCAGTCCGGAAGATATAATATCTTAAAAATTATCGGGCCGATTTTATTCAAATGTTGCAAAAATATTTCTAATCATATTATCTATAATGTAGCAGACGATTTTTGTGTAAATATATTTATATGTAGGTATGTTCTAAGAACACAGTTTCTGGATTTTGTCCCCAGAGGTATGATTAATTAATTAAGATAACACAGTACAGCACGTAACTTCGCCATTTTGCAATTTTAAAAATAATTTGTCATTTAAAAAAAATCAATGTATGCTGTAAACAATAATGCGATGAAATTTATTTGTGCAATAAAAACATGAAAAAATTGACTTCTTAAGCTTCCACTCCGTAGAGGCAATTATTAATTAATTTTAATCAGTTAGATAAATATGGAACATTTCATAGAAGGTTCGCATATGGGGGAGTAATACAATGTATGAGTATATGTATGTATATTCATGTTTATAGCGTTAACTTTAAATTTATTAGGTTTAATATTACAAGTAAAATAAAACCATAAAATCCTCGCAAAAAATATTTTTAAATTTCTGCAGGGTTTTGAACGAAACGAATTTTTAATATTCGCTATAAGTTTCTTTAATATTAACCAACGCTTAACAGAAGATAAAAGTTAAAAGGACATTGCTGCTTGAACATTTTCGACTCATAGTTTAGGCAGAAGTCTACCAGCACAGTTTGTGGGCTAGCTACAATCTGTATAATATTTTTTTAACTATCTGAAATCCTTAAAATTAATTAAGATTAATTTAACTGTGTTGTTGTGTTCAGTGTCATGTGACAGTAACCCAGCGAGAATTTTGCCCGCTGCCGCCGCACTAAACGGAAGGTTAATATTATTTTGGTCGGATAAATTTGGTAAGAAAAGGTGAGTGGTTTTTCGTTAAGAAGTGGCGACGATTGGTGAAGAGCTGCGATGGGGCAGCGGAGAGGGAGGGGGGGGGGGCGTCGTGGGTGGTCCGGCGCATTTCTGTTGAATAAGTAGGCGCTCAGTGGAGCAGTGGTTAAAACGGGGTACCTACGATTTTATTTCTGGTTATTGTTAAACACATTTGATACTTGTATGTACTTCTTAAAAGGAACAAATATTATGCAGGGTGTACCAGAGCTAGCAGCAGAAACTTGGCCAGTAGATTCCTGACTATGTTATGAGTGTTCAAGCAACCATGATCTAATATCAATAATTAAGGAGATATGCGACATCAAAGTTTGCATTTTTTTTCAATATTTCTGAGTTACTTTTTGCAAAAATTTAAACTATCTTTAAGTAACTTATGTCGATAATGAAAACTTCATTCGCTTTAATACAAGTTGAATAAAATAAAGATAAAAACCTTGAAAAAATTAAAAAAAAAATTTTTTTTAGAAAGTTTTTATCATTTTATTTAAGTTGTTTTGAAACAAATAAATATTCCATAATCGATATAAATTACTGTAATAATAGTTCAACTTTTTGCAAAATACAAGTCAGAAATATTGAAAAAAATGCAATCTTTGATATTGCATATCTCCACAACTATTGATCGTGCCAGGTCATGGTTGCTTGAACATTTTAGACTCATAACATAGACAGGAATCTACTGGCCAAGTTTCCTCCAAAATATTTAACAAATAATTTGGCAATGCAGTGTGTAAATGAAAATGTCTTCAAAATTGAAACTGTTTTTATATTATGTACCTACTTGTTTATTTATTGAATAAAATTGTGTTTTTCTTTATTATTTTATGTGAGTAAGAACTCTCCAATTTATTGTTTAAATATTGAAAATTTTGAATGAAGAAATGTTTGGAACACACGTGATATTTATAATTTTATATTTTGTTTTGCAAAAATAAATGTCAAAAAGTTATAAAAGGAAAGATTCTCAAAAAAGAGGCAGCATTTTTTTAGCATTATTTCAGATCAGTTGGTCAGAGAGCATTATAGTAATTTTTCGAATGAGTAATACGTAGCTTCGTGCCAGTTTTTTAATCTTTTGGTCGATACTATTGGTACTAGGTCATGGCTGCTTGAACATTTTCGACTTATAATCGAGGCTGGATGAACCGGTATAGAGGGGCAGGGAGAGGAAGAAGAATCAAGGTATAATATAATATAGTCCTGCGAGGTTATTAATGTTTTCCAAATAACCCTGTATATCTATACTATGACTGCATCCATTACAAAATTTCAATTGAAATAATTTTTACAATTTGTATAATATGCCCGTGCGCGTCTTAGTATATTTGTTATTTTAAATCTACATGTTGTCTAATATCTTATCTGTTGCAGTAAGTTTTTATACAATTTAATACGCGTTACATAATTTTAAATAATAATTAACGCAAAGTTTTAAAACGAAAATTGAATAATTGTATTTCCATTTCCAGCACCGGCCCACATCTTCACACGCAGGTACCAAGTGTTTAATTAGTGGCACCTGTGCTTTTCTATACTCAATTTATCTCTATTTTAGCACTGTTAAGAAATAAAACTTAGTTTAGACGTTGTATAAGTCTTCAATAGAATACCTACACGACAGGCAAGTACATATATATGCGGCAGGTAGCGCTTGCATTTTCATTTGACGGTGGTGTTAATAGCGTGGCCTTATGGATATCCTCGACAGTTTTATTTTCATTTTGCGTGTTCATCCTTGGGCTGTTCAAAGGGTTTAATTTGGCACAGCACCAGAGGCAGAGGCACTGGTAACTGCTACCAGAATTGAAGAAATGAGAAAAGCACTCAATTAGATGGAAATTAAAAAAAATACTTATTTATAACGTTCTCACATTTATACATAAAATTTTCAATTACAAAATGCCAAAATATTTTTTGAACAGAATTATTGTAAATAGTGATGTACATACTTATGACACCAGTAATAGGAATAGACTAAGATTACCATATAAGAAAAAAGTATATACACAGAATTGTCTAATGTACAGAGGTGTAAAAATATATGATGAGATGCCAGAAAACACGAATATAAATAATATGAATGAATTTGAAGACAAATGCTATAATTATTGTAAAAATAGTATAGAGTTGTAGAGCGTAAGATGTATTATTTATTATAGATCGTACCATTGATTAAATAAATGTAAATGTAAATATGTAGTTTATTATGGATAGTATATTAGTAATAGATTTAAGAATGTAAAGTGTTAAATACTAGTTAATATACAGATTGTATTATTAACTAACTTAAGAAATAACTAAAAAAAATTATACCAGAGGACCTCAAAGTTCCTCAATTTTTGCACGGCCATAACATATCCACCCTTATATGGCTCCATTGATGTTTATTGTTCTTCGGGAGCAAATACCTAGTACAACACTGTTTAAAAACAAAGTAAAAGAACGTCTTAAAAAACTAACCCATAAAAAGTTTTTATTATAATCCCTCTCTTTGCAAAATATAACAACAATTAAAGACGAATTAAAACATAACATAACACTAAACTTACAGTAATTTAATATATTTCTAAAATGTCAGATGTTTTGAGCTTTGACAAGACACTTCATGCTTTGAAGATTAAATTCTAAAAACATTTGTCAGTCAATTTAGATTTTCGACATTCGTAGTGAAGTACCTATTATGAATACCGACGGAGTAATTCAAATTTAGAAAATATTCCGCGACGTTATCGGGCCGCCGTTTCTAATAATCAAACTTTTGTAATGATTCCAATTTGAAAAAAAACTATTAAAATTTCTAAAAATCTGAAATTATATTATAATTTTATTTTTTTAAAGAAAATTTAATGGATCTTCTTGTTCGTCGCTACGAGTCTACTTGCAAAGTTTCAGCTCGATTGAATCACGCGAAAAGGGTCAAAAATCGATCCAAAGTTTTTTCGATGGCAAGCTGGCAAGCAGGCAAGCAGACGCCACGAGTTAATATAAAGGGAGTAAAAACGAAAACAACTCACTGCGTATCTTGAAATTAATTTGTATTTATTTAATGTAAATATATTTTATTTATTTTTATATAAATAGGTCGCATTCATAGAATATACAGGGTGTACCAGAGCTAGCAGCAGAAACTTGGCCGGTAGATTCCTGCCTATGTTATGAGTATAAAATGTTCAAGCAACCATGATCAATAATTAAGGAGATATACGACATCAAAGTTTGCATTTTTTTCTCAATATTTCTGAGTTATTTTTTACAAAACGTTAGAGTATGATTACAGTTACTTACATCGACTACGAAAAATTCATACTTTTCAAAAAAAGTTAAATAAAATAATAAAAACCCTGAAAAAATCTAATTGGAATGTTTTTATCATTTTATTTGACTTGTATTAAAGGGAATGAATTTTTCATATTAGATATAAGCTACTGTAATGACAGTCCAACGTTTTGCAAAACATGAGTCAGAAATTATGAAAAAAAAATACAAACTTTGATGTCGCATATCTCCTTAACTATTGATATTAGGTCATGGTTGCTTGTACATTTTAGACTCATAACATAGGCAGGAATTTACCCGCCAAGTTTCTGCTACCAGCTCTGGTACACCCTGTATGTGCGGTACACCCTGTATGTATATAAAATAATATTTGTCTCTATAATGGCACAAAAGGATGCAATAATTTTTTTTAGAATAAAAAAATTGTTAACTAAGTAACCATCACGATGTTTCCCCGCAGTGGTAGGCAGAGAAATAGAACGCAATATTCTTCTATCTTGGAACACCACTTTTGCTTCGACTACATTCATACATCTTCTCATAAATGTTCTACGGTTGTTGAGGTTTTTAACAGGGCCATCCTCCGATACTTGTAGTATCTGATCGTGCCAGGTCTTTCGCGGACGCCCTCTGTTCCTGTTGCTTTTAACACTCGCCCCATATATTTTCTTAACCATCCTTTCTTCGCCCAAGCGTTCTGAACGACCAAACCATCTTAGCACCCCTTCCTTAGTTTTTCTATCTCACTACAGCCAGCATTACATTCACTTCTAATTTGTTCACTCCTCACTCTATCGACCAAAGATTTTCCACACAAGCGCCTTAGTGACATCTTTTTTAAATAATAATAATGACAATTCTTTTAAAATAATAATAATATAAACCTTATTCAAGTAGTGGGGAGGTTAGTATACATTATGTTTTAAATTATGATACAAGTGTATAGTATCATAATTTAATACATAAGTAAAATATAAGAGAATATGGATATATAAATAGAGATTATCACATGCAGATACATAAGGTAAGATATACATATAAAGAAATAAGGTATATACCTACCTAGCAAGAATTATTCAAATAAATAAGGTATCCAGAGTAAGAAAGACACGGTGCGAAGCGAAAAAGTAAGTATCGAAGTAATAATTATTAACATAAAAGGCAAGAATTGGTAAATAAATAGGATGTATAAAAGAAAAAAGAAGATATGGTGCAAAGCGAAAAAAGTAAGTATTAACGTAAAAAAATATATATCATATAACGGCTTTCGCGAGCTACGGCATGTCGATTATGATTCTCCAATATGCATCAGTGCATTATTATAACGGAGGTTGTACACGCATCATGTAGCGGAAACGGGAGACCATGAAGTTAGTTGTTATAGTGAAATTTTAGCATGCAACGGAATGCAAGCATCCATGCTCTCCAGAAGTAAGTCATAAAAGAGAGTAAAATGTGTATATTTCATATATTGTTTAAGGCTGTTGCATAACTGTCAAAAACATGTCAGAAATATTGAAAAAAAATGCTAACTTTGATGTCGCAAATCTCCTTAACTATTCATGTTAGACCATGGTGCTTGAACATTTTAGACTCATAACATAGGCAGAAATCTATCGGCCAAGTTTCTGCTGCTAGCTCTGGTACACCCTGTATATACAGCAAAATATCCCAGAAAATACATTTTCTAAGTGAGATATATATTTTTCCCGTTGGAAACTACAGTCTTTTTGACTATAATGTAAGTGTCTCAAAAACCTTTGAGTAGAAACTGCTAGGTTGTGGCAGGACTTAGGGCCGGTTGTTTCAAGTTGGATTAAAGTAAGCGTTCTTTTAAAGCATAGATTTTTACGTTCTCCACCAATCAGACGATCCGTTTTCGTAAAAATCTATGCTTTGATCGACCACTTTGATCGAACTTGAAACAACCGGGCCTTAATGTTTCCAAAATTATTTCAATTATCATTGAATAATTTCCTGAAAAAATGTAAATTGATAAATTAATTGTGATTTCATTTAAACCAATTTGTTTATATCTCATCTTTAGTAGGTAGGTACATACTAACAGTGTAGATCTATCCAGAATATCAGAGATGTGAGTGTTGACACTTGACATAGCAAAAAATGGTCATATAGCTATGTTCGACGTATGTATTTGATTTTTTTTACTATGATGTGCTTACTCATCATGAGATTTTAAATGCGTGCACACGCAATGGAGCAAGCTCGTGCAATCTTTATCCGTATGAAAAAGGCTTTTCGATTACGAATGCGAATGGTCAGACGCTACGTGTTCTTGATATTATTTAATAGAATGGAAGAATGGACGCTTACAGGAGAGTTCATAAGGCGACTTGAAGCATACGAGATGTGGATCTACGAAAGGAAACTCAAAATAAGCTAGAATAATAAAGAAAAATAAGTAATCAAAACCATACACATCTGAAAACTTCAATACTCAGAAATGTAATGAGATATCCAGAGAGTACGTCTTGCACCTCATAATCACAGTACACCCAGAACAGTAGTTTATCTCCGGCCTGTCGGCTAGTTATTAGCCTACTCTTGCATTGACGCTAGGGTTATCACTTTATTTTTACTCCGTTTCTTTTAACTCGTAGCGTCTGAGATTCCGACGCATAAGGTAGACACGAAATCCGAAAAATACTGTAATTAGTATACCTAGTTTCTGCACTTAAATTGCAAGAACGCTGATTAACATCAACGTAGACTTTTAAAAACTCACAGTCTTTGTGATAATCAACACACATTTTTAGTAAAGCACCACAAACATAAAAAAGGCATTTTTTCAGGAAGCGCATTTTTTTTCTAAAGCGGCGGCTGCGAGCGCGAATGGCACCGAAGGCACAGCCCTTACTGCCGCCGCCTTGTGCCCCCATATTCTGTGTCAATGTGTGCGTCACAGTGCGTGCGTACACCTATTAGAATGTGTGCGTGGCGCCGAGCACGCACGCACACATTCTAACGGGTAGCGGCCAGTTTGTATGAAGACGTATTACTGTTCTTAGTATACTGTGTCATAGTGCAGAGAAAGATTGGTGGAAGAATGAGAACATCATGGCTGAAAAACCAATAGTTCGGCCAGTCTACTGTAGAGCTACTTCTGGCCCCAGCAAATAATGTGCTGATAACCAATATGATGCTGATAGCTAACGTCCCTTAACGGAGGGCACAAGAAGAAAAAGAAGTGAAATGAAATGTAAGAAAAAGAAAAATATATGCGCAAAATAGTACTCCGAACAATCCGAAAATCAAGTTAAAAATGTAAAATGAAAAAATAATTATAGCAAGAATATTTTCTATCAATGAACGTCTGTGGTGATGTAAATCAAGTAAAAATATATCTGACAGATGAGCATTTTCATAATCACGAATTAATTTATAGGTGAATTTAATATAAAACCGGCTGCAACCCGTCAAAAATGACGGAACGTTGGTTCGCGTCTTTGTCAAACCCTGGTTCGGGTTTGCTGGCCCGGGGTTCAAGCCCCATCTCCGGCCGGTTAATTTGGTTTTATTAGCCGTGAATTCGAACGAAATTACGGACGTTACACGAAGTTACGGACGGACAGACAGACGGATTGACGGACAGGCAATGAAATTATTATGTTTGATTTGTGTTTCCAAGTTGGCAATGGTAGGTTATGTTTTGCCTGGTAGACGTAGCAGGAATATGATATGTAATTAATGAATTTACTTCAGGACAATCTAATAATCCATTACCAATTTAAAAGTATATATTATCTTGGTTTTCGAAGATAAGACGAAATTATTGAAGCAGTGGGAGTGGTTTGGCGACGATTGAAAGAGCGTCCGAAAGTTTTAGTTGGATTGACGACAGCTAACGATAGTGATCATGATATGAAGTAAGTTAACAAAATTGGCTAATTTAATAGAGTCAAAAGTCTAATATAATGCAAACACCAGTAAAAACAAAGCGAAGACGAACGGTTGCCGTAGAAACGAAACAAATTACAGTGACAAACACCATAGATCACGTATGTTTATCTATAATTCTTGCTAAACAACGTCACGACCAATCACATCGCGTTTTAATGAAGTCGTTTTTAAGATTTGTACCTATTATAAAAATTCTGAATGAAAACATTATCCCACCCATCCATACTGAGTTACAAACTATAATTTATTTTTCTCAATCTGTTTAATATATTTTCAGAGATATCTGTAAAATGTGAACTTACCCAATTATCGTATAATTTTAAATTTGAATAAAATATTACTGTGGCAACAATATTGCTATTGCTCGTAAAACGGCCCAGAGTGTGTGGTGGTGTATGTATTATAATATGAATGTAGGTAGGTATTATATATTCTAAAAGCAAAATTAATGATTTTTGTCCACAGAAGATTATCATTAATTAAGATACATTGTAATATTCTCACAGAGACGAAGCTATTTAAATGGAAAACATGTGTAGAAGTCTTTATAGGAAAGCCACAGGACTTACGCTCTGTATTAGCTGGCTTGAGTGATAAGGTTGCACAATGCACCATTCACCAATTCCACCGTAAAAACATGCACAAATTATCAATTTTTTGTAAAAAATTGGCAGAAAATAATCTAAATAAATCAACTTAAGCGAATTACCATTTTCAATATTTTTTCTTCTTACCTTATTTAAGGTTGAAATCATATTATTGTTAAGAAAATAACTAACGTTAAATACAATTCATACATTTTTTTATTGCATTTGGAAAAAAATAAGTTGTGCGATTTGGGCGCGTGGGCAAGAACGAATAATTTGATAAACTAACAGTTTATATAAAGAAGCAGGTGGATTTGTCTATTCAATTATCGTTTATTAACCAAACACCTGCTATTTTCGCGGTCGGCACTTAATTAATACATAAGCAGTGTCGTCCGTCGAGAATGTCGGACTTTCGTCGCAAAATCTGGTTATAACCCCTTCGCTACTACGAGCTGGACCAAACGACATGATTTGTCGATAAATTCTCATCATGTTTTTTATTTGTTTTATTTTATGTAGTTTGAGTAGCTTGTTGGTGTAGTTGTCATGGCGCTCGCCTAGTGATCTGGTGGTCGGTGGTACGAGCCCCATTCCAGAACTCCAGCAATTTAGTCCGATTTTCACAGCACAGGCTTTTTGGCTTAGTTTGATGCGACATGTATCTACTCCATATTCACATCACTATTTCTTTAAAGAAAAATAAATAGTTAAGTTTTTAAAAAAGGGAGGCTCACAAATTTTGTATTCAAATGTTTCTTTTAACCATGTTTGTATAAATTCAGTTGGTACACCCAGTCTGCGCGTGTAGTATTAAAAAATTTCAGACAAGGCCGCTCATGTCCAAGATAAGATTAGAATGTACAAAATAACCACACAGGGAGGATATTTTGACTATTGCATTAATGATCATATTGTCAATTAGGCTTATTCTAATGTAATTTTAATAGGCAATTTGGAAGAATGTCATATACCTACAATCTACATATAACAAGCGATCCAAAAAAATTTTTGAAGCCATGCTTTTAATACGGGGTATTTAATATAACAGTTTCGCCGCCAGAAGGTGAAGGGATGGCACACGAGTGTGAAAGCCTAGTTTTTAAAATGTTATTAATTTATTTTTTAAGTTAGTTAATATTACAACTTGTATATTAACTAGTGTTTAACACTTTACATTCCAAAATATATTACTAATAAACTATCCATAATAACCTACATGTTTACCTTTACATCTAATTTAATCTATAGTACAATCTATGATAAATAATACATCTTATGCTCTACAATTCTATACTATTTGTACAATAATTTTAGCAATTGTTTTTAAATTCATTCATCTTATTTATATTCTTCATGTTTTCTGGCATCTCGTCATATATTTTTACACCTCTGTACATTGGACAATTCTGTGTATATACTTTTTTTTATATGGTAATCTTATTCTATTCCTATTCCTGGTGTTATATGTACATCACTATTTTCAATAAATTTGTTTAAAAAATATTTTGACATTTGGTTATTGAAAATTTAAATAATTAAGTAGTTGCAGGAAATACTGCGGATATTGCGCATCAACACTCTTTGAACCCGTGGCGTAATTATGTTGTATATCATTTTTGTCAAACCGGCTTTTTCTAAACCAAATTTATCCGGAGATATTACAAATCTAAATTCAACATAACCCTGATTCATCAAATTTGACATTTAGTTCCGACGCCTAATGTCAAATTTGAAAATGAAAAAAATTTGAAATCGGAACATTTTTTCATATTAATATTGATAAATCTCGAAACTATGCACGTAGGCACTTTTAATGATCAATAATAATGGAAAATAATTCATTTTAATCGAAGTAATTACCAGATTACGTCTTTTGATTCAATAATGTTGAAAATTTCAGAGCTCTAGCTAGTCGAGAAATTGGTGAAAAATCTATTGTAAGACTCCTCCACAACAATAAACAAACAGATAAAGAGAGCTGATGATGAATGAAAAGCACGTAAAAAGAATATTGCTCTAAAAACTCCAAATCAAAAATATAGATATCTCTTCTTACCAACGGCGACATCTGTACTAGTTTGTGGGAATGACAAATTTTCAAAACGCAGAGGGCGGTAATAAAAATACAACTCTCTACGCGAAACAAGGTGTGCAAAGTTAAGATATATACAAAACCCAAAAATTTGTTTTTTGTGGTAGTCTATCATCGATGAAATTGGTGAAAGATACATTGTTTAAAGTGATTATTTAAGCCAGCTGTACGATAGGTCGTTAGCCCTATAAACACCCAAAAACACCCTCATACCTATTTTTCCATATTAAAAAATGCCTTCGTATATATGAGACATCCATAAAATATTAGGTCCCTACATATGAAATTGGCGTTTAGTATGGGAGGAACATAAAGCCGATTTTTTTTATTATAATATATTTATTTAATCAAAGTATGTACCATTGCTATCTATGCACTTTTGCCATCTCATAGGTAGTTCATCGATCCCTTTACTAAAAAAACCATTCGGACGGGAATCAATAAAATCTTTGAAGGCGGTTTGGACTGCCCCATCGGAGTTGAATTTTTTCCTTTGCAAGAAGTTATCCAAATTTCGAAAAAAAATGGGAATCTGTTGGGGCAAGATCCGGAGAGTACGGTGGATGTCTTAGACATTCCAATTGAAGCTCCTCTAATTTGGTAGCCGTCTGTTGTGCAGTGTGTGGTCTAGCGTTATCATGAAGCTGCAGTGGCCTAGAGCGATTAACCAGCCTCGGTTGTTTAGCAGCTAGCTTTTCCATCATGGTTTGCAGGTGCTGACAATAGACATCTGCCGTAATCGTCTGGCCAGATTTAAGAAAGCTGTAGTGAACGACACCAGCACTAGTCCACCAAACGCTCACAAGTAACTTTTTTGGAGTCAATTTTCGCTTGGGGCATGGTTTGGCTGGTTTGGCAGGGTTCAGCCATTGCGATGAGCGCTTCCGATTATCGTACAGGATCCACTTTTCATCACAGGTAATGATTCGATTTAAAATCCCTTCATTATTGTGCCGGTTGAGTAATGCAACGCAGCAGTCAACGCGCGTTTGTTGATTTGCTTCTCTCAATTCGTGAGGTACCCACCTTTCAAGCTTTTTCACCTTACCAATTTGCTTCAAGTGGATTAAAACAGTTTTATCACTAACACCGCAGCCTGCAGCTAACTCGGATGTGGTTTGCGATGGAACCGCTTCCACAATAGCCTTCAATTCTTCATTATCAACTTTGGTCTCCGGCCGTTCACGGGGCTTGTTCTGCAGGTCGAAATTTCCAGAACGAAAACGTTGGAACCAAAAACGCACTGTGTTTTCTTTTGCGGCACCGTCGCCGTACACATCATTAATCCTTCGAGCCGTTTCTGCAGCACTGGTGCCACGGTGGAACTCGTACTCGTAAATAACGCGATATTTCAAGTTTTTCATTTTGTAAACTGAG
>JADDOH010018909.1:0-20492 GCA_016648135.1 Agrypnia vestita
GAAGAGCCGACTACAACCGCCTACCTAGGCAATGAGTTGGGACAGTACAAGGAAGAAGAAGAAGAAGCAGATTATTTCAAGGCAATTCTTACAATGGTCGTACTATATTTTGGAATTCTCTGAATATTTCAGAATATTCATATTACATTCAAATGACACCGACGTTCAAGAATGAGTAATTTGTAGCTAACAGAGCGTGAGTTAACTTAGTAAAAACCACTACCAGATTTAAGGTCTACCGGTTTCGAGACGTACCCGTCTCTTCGTCAGGACCAACACTACACTACTATGTTCACAACACTACACTATGTAGATTCCAATACACTATAAACTATGTAGATTCCTGATTGTTCTGTAGGCAAGTTAGTGCATGCATGTTCTGAACATAGTAGTGTAGTGTTGGTCCTGACAAAGAGATGGGTACCTCTCTAAAACGGTAGACCTTAAATCTGGTAGTGGTTTTTACTAAGTTAACTGACACTGTTATAATGTCTAATCACAAAGTTAATGTTTTAAATATTAATAATATTTGTAGCTAACTTCACGGAAGTGCTGTGAGAGTGAGAAGATACGAAATACTATTTACTACGGGACTCTTAACATTTCAAAGACTCATACTATAAAATAACGATTTATAAGAAAGATTCTTCATCGCAGCTAAATATTAAAGCGATTCTGTGACTATGTAATATTTTGTACAGCTTGCGAAGAATCGAGGAGCCGAGAGTAATAATGAAGCGAACGAAAAACTAGACATTTATGCATTATGTTGTGAAGTTGAAGGCTCTAAGTAAAGTCTAGCGATTTATTGAGTACCTACCTGCCCAACACTTGACAGTAAAACTTGAAAAGGCAGAGAAAGGTGAAAGGAGTATAAATGTGAAGGTACGACGAAGACCGATAAAATTTTAATATGCAGAAAATAGAGAGGATTTATGTATTTATACGACGAAGATATTAATACTTTTTTAAATATTCATAAAATATTTAAAATGTAATAAATAAAAATCTCTGGAAAACTATATTCTTATGCCGATGATACTGCTGTTGTCATAACTGGTGATTCATGGTAAAAGACAATTAGAAACGCAAATCAAGACGTAAATACGATAAAAAAATGTTTTGACTGTAATTTCTCATCCCTAAATGCTGACAAAACAGTATACATCCCTTTCACATTAAACCTACCTAATATCCCAAACAATATAGTTTTAAAAATATATAGTCCTAACTGCCATAGTGAAAACTGTTGCTCTATAACCTGTGACAAATTAAATATGACGAATTCTGTTAAGTACTTGGGTATTCTTATAGACCAACAATTGAAATGGAAGAATCATATAAACATGATTGTAAATAGAGCGCGAAAAATGATATAGGTATATATTTTTAAGATTACGTAACATTTTAACGATTTTATAATTATAATAATAACGATAACGAACACTTAGAACTTTATTTTATGATTTTGTAAAATCTATATTACAATACGGAATAATAGGTTGAGGGGGCTCTTATAAAAGTAACTTACAGACTCTTAAAACAACTCAAAAATTATTTATCAAAGTAATATTTAAAAAAAACATAGAACCTTTCCTAGAGATTTACTTTTCCAACATTAGAGAAATTATATAGAAACACCTCAATTTTACAAATAAATAAAGAAACATTCACTCAACAAAATATAAATACACCACAAACTCATAATACTCATAGTCATAGCCAAAGAGCGCAAATAATAGGCGCTTAAACATTCCTCAATACAACAAAACAGCCACACAACACCATTACACTTATCTAGGTGTCAAATATTTCAATAACTTACCAATGAATATTAGAACTGAAGAACACTATACAAAATTCAAGAAACACATAAAGCAAATAGAATATACATAATTAAAACAAAAAATAGTTAGAATTATAAAAAATAACGATACTCCGAAAATAATTAGTATACTTGGGTCACTAATATTTATCTTATGATGTTTATATCTCTCTACACTCTTCCATTATTAACTTATACATACTTATTCATTCATGCTCTTATGTATCATACTCCTGTCCCCAAACACAAGTATTACTTTACTGGGGACAGTTAAACATGTATTAAAAAAATGTAATATTCAATATATCATGTGTGTAATATTCTTATTTTCAATAAAGAAATTTCAATATGTAAAAAAAAAGTATAATTTATTTTATAAAATCACCGTTTGTACATACTATATATATACAAAAAAAAAATCTAGTGTATTTGGATGTAAATGTAGGTAAAAATCCAAGGAATAGTAGGAGTTACCAGTAGAGACAGAATCATAAAAACTCAAATAAGATAATGTCTCGAAGTAGAATCCTAACTGACATTTATCAAGAAATCACAGTTGCGATGGCTGGGACATATCTTGCGGATGCCGGTGAATACACTGCCAAAGCGGATATTCCAGGCAAGACCAGAAGGCAGAAGAACAAGGGGCCGTCTTAGGAGGAGCTGGCGGAAACAGTTGGAGGACTGCTGCGAAGCGAGGTTGCAACTAAATTGGGCTGACGTGGAGAGCAAAGCCCAAGACAGGAAAAGTTGGAACCTTTTATGCGGTGCAGGGACCCCGACCCAATAGGATAAGGAGTAGAAGAAGAAAATTTGGATATAGGTGTGTTTTGAAAATCAAGCTCATTTTTAAAAAGCAATGCAAAGTCGTGTCGAAATTTCATGTCAATCGTCCCACTACTTTGCGAGTTTTGCGAACACTAACATTCGCAGGCTGAATTTTTATATATACAGATATAGATAGCTCATAAATATTGAGAAAACGTAATCTTTGAAGTCTCCATAACTATTGATTAAGGATAAGGACATTAGTGTTCGAATATTTTCGATTCATAATTTAAATAGGAATTTACCATGACCTGTAAGGTTATGTGGACTAATACAGTATTTTTTAATAAAGTTAAACACGTAAGAAATTAAGAAAGAAAAGATTGGTAAAAAATATTAATAATTCTTATTAAATTAGTTTTTATAAACGTTCCAAGCAATAAGATTACCCTTTAAGATTTAAAATAAAAAACATATAATCTTAAAACTGACTGCAGATGTTTCAAATGTCTAAAAATGCGCTGTTTTCTTTGCCCAACCTACGCAAAAGTGAGTGAATTTGGTAGTCTGTCCTGACATCTGACCTGACACACAAAACCTTTGCAGCATTGTGCTCCGTGTGGGTAGGTACTAAATGTGTGTTATTTTTCATTCAAGGTTGTAAGTAGGTACCGTTCAGACAATGAAATCACAAATAAGTTCTCTGCCTATCTAGGGGGATACATTTTATTTTTTGAAAATGTGAATTTTTGATAATGTTATTAAAGATGTTTGAAATTTTTTTAACGGAATTGGCCTAATACTTTAGATAATTTCTCCACCGGTCTGTAAAGGGGACCTTCGAGAAATTTAAAAATTCAGCTACCCTGCCAGCATCAAATTGCTATAACTTTTGGACTTTTTCAATAAACGACGACTCATTCACCGAGAGCTATAATGTCAATCTATTAAATTAACAGTAGTCGCAAATGACTTGTAACATATTTTCCCACTAACGCTTCGTTCGTTTCTCAGTGACGCTCAGTAACGACTCGTCCAGAATCGGTAAAGAAGTCTGCGGCTCGAGCAAGCAGTTTGGACGAGTCGGTAAAGAAGTGTGCGGCTTCCCATGAACCGAGCGTAAAGATGTTACCCATCAAAAATTTCAAATAATTTATTTATTCATACCCGCAGAGAAAACCTTGTGGTGAATAAATCAATTATTTAAAAAATGGTTTCAAACCAAAAGATAGGTAGGTAGGTACCTACCATTAAACATACATGTGAATATATATCGCACAAAACAACCTTATATGTATTTGAAAAGTGTGTGATGAATGAACAGCTAACATTTTTCCTTAACAGGTGTATTATTAAATCGCTTCATTTAGGATAAAATTCATTAACAACCTAATTTTTTTTGTCAGAATCAATATAATACATGTTGTTTATTATTTTCGTTCAGCAGTTTTTTTCTAAATCAAAGTTATCCTGAGATATTAGAAATCTTAATTCAACATAACCCTAATTTATCGAATTTGACATTTTCTTCCGACGCCTAATGTCAAAGTTGAATCTGTCGAATAAAATTAGTAAATTCGAAATTGGAAATTTTTTTCATCCCTACTTCCTGCTACGTGTTTTCGTCGTATTCAAGAAATTGGTCCCATAAACCGAGCGAAAAATGTTACACGTGTGACGTAAACGTTGGAAAATGTGAACATTTTCTTCAGTAAATCGTCAATTTTCCATTGCCAGATAGCTGATCGTGGCCTGAACCGACTTCCCCGCGCCCGGCTGACATTACGTGCAGATCAGACACCATTTCATCAGTGCCGAGGTGATAAAATACCAGGAGTTTATATTCTAATAAGCATTAACTCTTTACGAGCGCCATTTTAAATAGAGTTCGGCCATTTTATGGGCGAATTAAACAAGGTGGGCAGCTCCGAAGGTTGCACCCTGCTGGACTCGCAGCGCATTAAAAAGGAACGGAAAGAGAAAAGAAAAGGAAGAAAATTCTTGCAATATTTTATTCCTTCGCATGCAACAGATTCACCCTCGTCTCTCGTAAATTGTAGTCTCGCAGATTTATAGAAAAGATATTCACCCGAATGATCTACGTAAAAAAATTAAAATATTTTAAAATTTTGGTTTCAATGTACCTATCGTCATGAGATTCTAAAATCGAAAAAAAATTGCACATAATCGGAATTTTCGAATAAACAATTTTTTTTTAATAAAACTGAAATTGAACAATTTTTTAAATCAATTAGAAAAGACACACAGAAAAAATCAGATTAACGAAAAAATATTTTAAATGCCACCGGGACTCGAACCACGGCCCTCACTTCTATCCGGGAATGGCGCGTTATCCAATTTCGCCATGGCACTCTGGTGAGTTAACGAAAATTTTTCGACCTCATATGTAGTTTCTTTTTTTAATTGATTAACATTTTTATTTCATTTTTAAAGCAATCCACTTTTTATAATGCAATAGTCACGAATACTTTCGCGTATCTACCGCTAGAGGACGGCAGAAATTAATTAATTTCATTTTAATTTTTGGAAACATTTAATACAACACATAAATATATTAATAAAAATAATAATACTAATAACAATAATAATAATAATAATAATAAAATAGAAATTAGTAGAAAACGCAACTATGTTCTAAAAACTTCGAGAAGTCCGGGATCCTGCAAATACTGGTGTCGCAGGATCCCTACCTGCGTGGGGAATATTCTCGATAGCGAATCAGTGCGATAAAAACGGAATAATAAAGTGTTCTCTTTGTTATTTATCTCTGCGCCTCGGATACGGCGAAGAAGTTGTATGTGGACGCCTCCCCGTTCGCTCGCACTCACACGAGTATCAGCGGGACGGCGAGCACGGCCACTTTAGCATTTAAAAAATGCCGAACGTGGGTGGCGAAAGTGTAGGGTGTGTGGTGGGTTCCTCTGCCCTGTTCCACCGACAAGTGGAAGATTCTCGAGTGACGATTGAGTGCGGATTACGACATAGTGTTACAAGTTTGTGTCCAGTGTCTAAATCAATATTTTTACTATTTTATGTCATCTGTATCTACCTATATAAAAAAATAAACAATATAAGATATTTTTTGATTGAAACAAATTTTTGTTTGGTTTTGAATTTTTTTTAATGATATTTAAAAAATTTTATAATATTGGCTACATATATATTCTAGATTTAATAAATAATGTATAGATTTATCCAGGCGTCATTTATCGTGTATTAGTCAAAGAATTTTGATATTTATTTATTTATAGCAATTAATATTTTTAATGTTTAAAGCATTAACTTTGTGGTTAGACATTATAACAGTGTTAGTTAAAATTGTATAACGCACAATAAGATTTTAGGTCTACCGGTTTCGAAACGTACCCGTCTCTTCGTCAGCACCAACACCACACTACTATGTTCACAACACTATACACCACAACCATAGTATTGTTAACTTTTCACCAATATTTATCACATGCGTGTTAATCTTGTCAAGGACAAGAATGCACTAACTAGCCTACAGAACAATCAGGAATCTACGAGGGAGAGAGAGTAAGAGGGGGCGGGGTCTAAAGTGGGTGTTACCAAATCTTTTGTGAAAGGGCTGAAAGAAAAATTGATTTTGTTATTTATTAGATGTGCTAGAACACATGTGATAAATATTGGTGAAAAGTTAACAATACTATTATGTTACTCTAGGACGCCTATCGGGGTCAATAACGACATGTTTTGATGGTCTCTTAAATAAAATAAAATATGATTAACTTTTTCACCTCAGTTCGGTCCTGCAAAAATAGCGTGGGAAAGAAATTATTCAAATACCGTCCACGAGACATTTAAATCAATATAAATTTCAAAAACACGGCCATAACTCACGTTCTTGTACTAGACAAAAATACGATATTGATTAATGACCCAGTTTCCAAGTGGGAGACAAAATTGATTGATTCGGAAAAAACGCGAAGATAATTAATTTCTATTGCTAAATACCCCGCGTGCTAAGGGCAATGTCAAAATTTTCGGGACGTCAAAGCCAGACTGACAGATGAGTGACAGTTCGCGGATAATTGAAAAATCCTCTCCATCCTATTTTTGGGGTGTCTACTGCTGCGCCGCGTCTTTATTGAATTTAAATCAATTTTCAGAATAATTCATTTGTTTTTAATTAGTATCGTGATCGCGTGGAGTACCTACCGGTGATTGAAACGTTAACACGATACTTAATTACGGTTTTAAACCAATATTGGTGGAAAGCGTCGCTTTGGTGCAGGTGTTTTAATGTAAGTTCAGAATTGTTGACCTTCTCTCGTGTCTTCATTTTAAACATCGCTTTTAATATGAATATGGTTGTATTTTTGAACAGCGGCGTAGCCACGAAAATGGGGACCCAAAATACTACACCCCAGCACTTATATTTAAAAAAAATGTTAGTGTAGTACTTTTTTGTCCACCGGTTTCGAGACGTAACCCGTCTCTTCGTCAGGACAACCACTACTCTAGCATGTAAATATAACTACACACCACAACTTTAGTATTATTTACACATCAACATTTTCATAAAATACTCTTCAAATGCGTGTTATTCTAACTAAAGACTAACTTATTCTTTAAATTACACTATTTCTCAAAATATCACTTGGATACGAACACTCTATTATCGCTGGAAACACTTTATTTTTCATTTGCTAGAATATTCCGTTCAAACTATAGCACATTATTTAAATCGCCAGTAAGGTATTTCGCCTAATTATTTCGCTCGATATCTGTAGCTTCGCAATTTCACGACTGGGCACACTTGAGCGTCGTCTCGCGACGTACTTCGCACTAAAATATCCATCTTTGTTTTGATGGATCCCGCACTACTACGTAGTCCCGGTATTAATATGCAAACACTGATTTCTCGAACCTCCTAGACTATTGTAGAGCTTAGAATGCTCTTGACGCTTCTAGGCTGTTCCAGGCGTTTATAGACGCTTACCGATTGCTGTAGATTACTGTAGACTGTTCTCGATCCTTCTATACTGTTGTTCCAAGTGACATATTACCAGGGATTCGGACAGTGCGTAAATTCTTTTTAGTGTGTCGTTACAATAAAAAAAATATATAAAAAAATCTTAGTCTCTTTTAGATTTCAAAAATTTATCTTAAATCTCTAGCTTCTAGTTTGTTTATATTAAAATTAATCTTATCCGAAGCAAACTTTTAAAGCGTAACCTCAAATTATAATTTTTTTAATTGCTTGTTTATATTGAAGTATCTTTATGTTGCTTTCAAAATAATTCTCTCCGCCTATTATTACGTTAGATGTGTAATTTATACGTGTTACCTTTATTACTAAAGAACAATACGCCTGAAGATACAGATCGTAGGTACACATGTAGATATCCATCTAACCCCAACATGGCGCGTTGTTGTTGTTAATTTTTTTTCTTATTTCCTGGAACGCCATGCGGCCGAAGGTCGTCGGCGCCCGCCACGGGATGTGAGCCGCGGGTCTCGGTCGCGGAGCGAATCGATTCACCATCCAGCCGGCTCCCAACTGCCTTCCTGCTCCGCTGCGTCAGATATTGCGACAAAGCGACCGCCGACCTCGCTTGAATTTAACCAACGCATCTGTCACCGAGAAATTGCAGCCCACGAAAAAAAAAACACCTCAAAAGTGACAGCTAATCGTAGATCGTTGATACAATAAGATAAGTATATATTATTGTATCTACGATTTAAGTAGATATGGAAGACGGCAGACGGCGTAGTAAAAATACAACTCACATGCGAAACAAGGAGCGCAAGTTAATCATATACAGGTGTCCCGTATCTCGACGTCAAGCCGAAATCGGGTGATAATAGTTATCAGAAAAATATTTTAAAAAATAAAATAAAAAACAGTCGGTTAAAACTGGGCAAAGTGTCGATTTTGAATACTTGGTTGGGTCAAAAAGTGACATTTTCTTCCAAGCAGGAGAAGGTGGCTTTGAATTTTGGACAAAAGTTTACAGAAGCATTATTCAGGATTACATAAGTAATAATAAAAAATGAATAAACATCAAGATTTGTAGCAACAGGAGTGAAAATACCGTCGCAGGATACAGATTTTTCTGAATTTTTTAAAACACACGACTTAGTTTTTTAAAAATATTTTTCTGATAACTATTGTGACTTGGCCTATCACCCGATTTCGGCTTGACGTCGAGATACGGGACACCCTGTATACTACTTCCAAAATGTTGATAGATGTGGTAGTCTACCATGGGTGGAATTGGTGAACGTTACATTGTGTTACCTACTTTCCCATATAAAAACAGCTTCAACTCTGTGAGGCAACTCTAAAAAATATCTTGACTTATGACGTCCCTCTGGGGATAAAATCCAGTATTTTGTTCTTGAAAATTTGGAATATACTCAAAATATTTAATGTGTTAGTGAAATACGTCATAAGTACATGGGGGTATAAAAGCAAAGGCGGCAATATCAAAAAAATAATTAATACAGTCGTTGAAGATTACTAATTTATAATACAAAATTCGAAATTATATATGTAGGAAACATAGCCTATAAATTTATAGCGAACATGATTATGAACATAAAATCTATAATTCAGTTAATTTTAAATTAGTAATCCTCGGTGACTTTCAAAACATTTTTTAAAAATTTTGGATATTGCTACCTTTGCATATTGCGTCATATCATAATGAATAATTACGAAACATATTTTTTTTAAATATATACAGATAACTGAGTACAAAAGTACACACAATTGAAATAAACCTTTCTTTAGGCGAGGGGACATGGCACGGCGGAAGTATGTCGGGTACATTTAAGACATGTCTATATTGCAGTTTGTTGTTTCATAATTAAATCCTCTCATAAACAAAACGTATTTTTTTACAATAGACGTTGTCCTTTTTTTTTTTTTAATTTTTAAAATTTTGTTCCAAATCAAGTACCCACAATTTAGTGAGAAATTATATTTTTAAGAGTATTTTGTTTGACCTTTTGATAATTGTTTCAAAATTCACAACCTCGTAGTATTTTTTTTAACAAGTCAAACGAATTGGAACCCAAACTGGAGCCAGGAAATATCCGTTACAAGTCTATATATTTTGGTGGTTTGTGATGCAGATCGGTTTTTTGGTTATGGCCACAAACCATCAAAATATATAGACATGAACTAACGTAAATTTCTTGCTAGACGGTGTGGTTCGAAAACTCGTGTCAATGAAAAAAAAATATTTTAAAAATTACTACGTGCTTGTAAATTTTGAAATAATTATGAAAAAGACAAACTAGATACTCTTAAAAAGAATAATGTCCGAGTAAACAAGTCGCGCTTTATTACAAGAAGACATTTTTAGTTGAAGAGACTCGGTTCGGAACGAAATATATTTTTAAAAAAAATGTCTATTGTAAAAAAGTACCTACTTTCGATGACCACCATCAGATTCTGGCTTAATGGATTCAATGTATTTCGATAGCGTATATATTATCACACGAGTACAATGGTAACTGCGCAATATCAGTCGCTCAACCGGACCACACGAAGAATCAATTATTCTATTCTCATAATCACTAGAAATGTGGAGAAACTAGTAAATTAGTCTCGAACATTCAAGCGATTAAGTGCGCGCGTGGCGAGTTAGTTGTTTACTGTGACAGTTTGGCAATTCCATAAAAATCAACAACGATTCAGTGTGCGACCAGCGACAATAAGTTAAGAGAGTACCTACCTACCCAACAGGCGTTTGAAAATAAGGCGATTAAGTGGGAAATTTTGTGTAGCGCTAAATAATACGTAAAGCACTAAAAATAGCGCTCCGATTAACTTCGTGTCCAGTGACTTTGCGTACAAAATGAAAGTTGAAATAGTTTTTAGTGTTGCATTTGCCT
The DNA here is from genome assembly GCA_016648135.1 of Agrypnia vestita. Lineage (NCBI taxonomy): Eukaryota > Metazoa > Arthropoda > Insecta > Trichoptera > Phryganeidae > Agrypnia > Agrypnia vestita. The sequence continues at coordinate 10,484 of JADDOH010018909.1, forward strand.
CCACGATGAAAATGGTTTCAGTTCAATTTACAATTCATTTTGCAAAAAAATGTTTGAGCGCCTTCCGTACGTGGAAAGCAATCATAAGAGATCTGAAAAGATGGCGCGAGAAACTCCCATGCACGATTCGGCAAAATGACCCGTCCTGCCTATCGCGCGAGTATCATAATTAATACAATCCTCTTCCCATCTAATACCACACCACCACAATGCACGACTGCCAACAAAAAAAAAAAAAACGAAAAAAAAAAACGACTACCGAACTCCTATTTTACTTATTGAGTATATAGGCACCGGTACCTACCCACACGCGGGACACAAAAGATTCTCGAATCGGTAGTTTTTTTTATTTATTTCAAATATCGAACGCTGAAAGGGAACACACTGGCGTCTCGTCTCGGATTGGTCGAAATCTGACGAATCATCGCGTCCGCGTTAAGTCGGGATCGCCACCGGGTACCTACATGAAAAGATTTTTCAAGATGGACGGCCGTTACAGAATAGACTATAATTTTTTTAATAACAGCATTGTGAAGTGGGCCGTGGAACACCCCCCCCCCCCCACAGCCTAGTAGTGAATCTCCGCTATGAAGGTTGTCAGCGGTGGATGTGAAAAGATTTTTTTTTAATAATAATAATTACAAAATTGATTGCCGCTGTGTAGCTACTAGTGATGGGCCCGCTCTGTACTCACTATTACAATGTAGTACTACATTACACTGAAGTAATACATTACACTTCACACCTTTTGAAGTGTAGTGCACACTACAAACTACACACACTTCAAAGTATATACTTCAAATAGTACACTTCATTTCAAAGCGAACACTACAAAGTATACACACTTGTTATCGGAAATACGAGTACATACTTCAAATATACATTGTTACAATACAATACAATAGTACAATTAATTCACTTCATTAATACTACAATTAATTTATTACTTCACTTCATTAGTACTACAATTTTGTAGTGCAATTACTTCATTACTTTACATCATTAGTACTACAATTTTGTATTACAATTACTTCATTATTTCACTTCATTAGTACTACAATTAGTTCACTTCATGTACTATTTACTACAAATGTAGTGTACACTTTGTAGTCTTCAAACTAGTGAATGTGTGTGTGTTGTATTCTTCATTTTGAATTGTAGTTTTTCCCTTCGCTAGTAGCTACACACTGCTCTAAAACCGAAAGTCATAACCTTAACCTAAAGTAAAATTATTTTCATAAATAAATACCGAATAAATTTGGTACAAGCGAGCGAGAGGAACCATAGATTCTTGGCGATTAGAAACTATAGAAAATATAGAAAACCAGCAAATTTTGATTAGGTACCTGTATGTAGAATTTTCTAGTGCGACGAATCGTTAAGTTTTGTGTCCAGTAAGATCGATTTTGTAATTGTTTAAATTGTACCTATTAATTTTTAGAGTGTGGCCTCTTATCTGCCTAAACGTGCGGAGAAGAGGCGTGATGTTTTGTTAGTTAATCAGAAATAACGATTCTTCTGTGAACGCAAAACAACTTTTAGAGAAAATCCACGCCTATTAAAACGTTAGGCTATCGTTTGAAAACAACAAAGTTTTTTGCGAAAGATTTGTCTATTCGCCGGTGTAATAGCCAGGCAGCTACCATATATATAAATTTGCAGAATTTGATATCTTAATGTTGTATCTTGTTTATGGCTTCGAGATAATAATTTGACTTCACGTTTTAACATCTGCGTCTACTGCGGTAGTGATGGTGCGCCCGGCGTCACGAAGTGCGCGCGCAATCGACGCTGGCATCTTTACGGTTTCGTAATGTAAGAATTTCACTTAAATAAAATATTAAAAATTATCGGAGGCATCTACCGCAGGCTGCAAGAGTGTCGGCATGTGGAAACGCTTCAAAAAAGTTGGTTGAATTCATCGCAACTGCTGATTGTAAAGTGGCCCGTATATTGCTTGCCCGACGTAAATTGGCGTGCGGCGACTTTGGAACTAAAACCATCCCCGCCCGCACCCGGCGGTAACCCCTCGCCCTGTCATTCAGTTCAATCTCGTATTTGCTCGGGAGCTGTGGCATCTTGATTACCAATATACACTGAATTATTATGTCCAAAACATCCAAAACAGTCCGGGATGGTGCAAGAACAATTGCCAATGAAGTATTAAGGTTTTGCGAAGCTGAAAAGCAAATAATGGACAGATATTACCGTTTGAGAGATAACACGATGACAGATTGTTGCCCGACCAAATTTCTATTAAAGGCTCTGACGCCGGTCACCGGACATTCTGTACATTATGTATTGTGTAATTTTACACCCTGACAACTTCTGTTACGCGACAGGGACGCAGGGAATTTATACTAGTACATCTATACCGATACACTTTTGTCTCGAGAGTAGGACCAAAATTCTGTATGTAATCTGTCGTTACTATCAAACTGTACTACTATTTTAAATTGGTTTTTTTAGAGACGGAGAACTTAAAATTGAAATAAAATACAAAAATTTTCTTTTAACATCCACAAAAATGAATTTGTTCAACAGATAATTTTATGGCATTAATATTAAAGTATGATTTTAGGCATATAGTTGCCGTGGCTGGCGCGTTCATGGCGTAATCTGAAGGTCTTATTTTCACACACTCTTTGCAGTAAATCAGGCTGTATTTCGGCAATAATTCGTCGAATGTTGACTTCGAAGTGCTCAATTGTTTCTGGATTATCGGCGAAGACATGCGACATTACATAGCAGAGAAAATAATCTAATGGCGTCACCCTTTATTTTATATATTATTACCTCCTACATCCAAACTTGCAAACTTTTCCTCTTTACATATTAGTAGGTATAGATAAATTAAGTTTTTCCATTTTCACAATCGGTTCGCACGAAACAATGCGAATCCATAGAAGGACATCATTGATGTATAGTAAGTACTTTATGAAAATATTCCCAATTTTCTCAACGATAAATTCAATGCATAAAAGTAGATCAATTTAAGAGTACCTACCTGTGTATAAATAGTCAGATCCGAACCGGAAGTTTTTGGGGCAAATGCAATATATCTTATATTTATCAGTTTATAATCAACTAGTCGTACACGTGAAAAATCACTGCTAATAATAATAATACTAATACGAGCGCTGATTGCGTGTCACACATCTAAAGTTTTAATTTCAGCAAAGTACTGACAAAAACGATGCTGAAATCGCTGAAGTGTGTTTTCGACAATTTTTTAAATATATATATTTTTTAATATTAATTTCCCGCCAATATAGACGAGTTATTTCTAGTGAAATATATTTTATAATGCGCATGTTGCATGTTGAAAATGTCACAATTTTATAATGTAGATGGCGTTTTGTTTTTGCGGTGAAAGAGAATGCTTTATATTTTTTCAATGCTTTATATGTGATAAAATTTTTAAAACTTTACGCCGCCTAGGACACTAAAAACGATTTTTTGGCCGCGGTCCGTCGATTGATGCTTATTTTCTCTTAATTTTTATAAATAATGTTCAGTTTATTACTTTATAAAAGAATAAAGAATCAAAGTAATTGCCCTAAAAAAATGTAGTCTAGAATATAAATTCTGATATAAATGAATAATAAAAACCCACATTTTCCTTTAAAAAACGCCGAAATATGCATTTGCAGTGAATGTGCCGCCTTAATACTCCAATACAAGTATCAACAAGAAGCATGACCTTTTCCTAAGCATACATTTTGAAAAAAGCCGAAATATGAGATATATCTCGTAATATTCCTATCAGAATAATTAACATATTATTCAGATTTTAATATTTCGTAATATTTTGCCAAACAAATATTTGATTTCGATTTTTTTTCCCAAATATATCTACTTCTTCTTCTCACTGGACGCGCCTGATTACCATCTACGAAATCTATGTATACTAGTTTATAATAAAAGACCACAGACGTCTCTAGCATAGCCCCTTCAAATAAAAGAAAGGTTTTCAAATAAAAAAATTTAATGGAAATGCGAACACGGAATACGTGTCACATCAATATTCTTACTATTTTCAAACTAAGCTAAACGCTTGTGCTATGAAAATAGGACAAACTTGCTAGTCTGGAGAGAGGTTCGAACCCGCGACCTTCGGATCACGAGGCGAGTGTCCTAACCACAAGACCAACAAGCTACTCATTACTACTATTGGAACATATAAATCATTAAAATAAATTTAATGTCTGGATGTTCTTATGGTGGGATTGGTGAACGTTGTAAGCCCTAGGCGTCCTATAAAAAGACTTCCATACATAATTTAATATCTGTGACACTTCTATAATTTATCTTAATTAAGATAAACGCCACAAAACGCCGAAAATTGCTTTTAATCCCCTCAAACCTAGTAAAATTCATATAATTAAACGAATTAACTTTGTTTATCACCATTTTATTTAGTAATAAAACTGGTTATTAATGAAGATAATTTGAAATTTGGTGAATTACATGAAGAAACTACAGGTCTAATGGGGGTATTTGTTTTATGGATTTTGAGAAAACCATATAATTTTGGATTAAGAACATGTAAGTGCATAGATAATTCGAATTTTTACGAATTTTCCAATCATATTATTGAGAGTAACCAAAGTGTTGACAAAAATACAAGAGTCAATATTCTTCACATTGATAGTAAAAATAGACGTCTAAATAATTTAGAAGCCCTAGAAATTAGGAAAAATAAATAACCAAAAAAATCTAACTTACAGTCCTATCTTGAATATGTTCCCTTTCATCCTATCACCTGTTTCTTTCGCACCCCCCACTATTTACCTCCATTTGGACAATTGACACTGAGGTATGATTGTTCATAATTTTGTAAGGTTTAATTAGTATTAAGTACGCCCTGACGAAGGAACGTTGTTTCCGAAACCGGTTGGTTTTTTTTACCAAAAATTAAGTGGTGATAAACACTATTAATGTCGGCTACTTTTCTCCCACCACAAAGTTGTGTCGCACATATAATATGTATTGTGCTGACCCTAACATTGATGCTGATATTCTTGCAGATATCTTGCAAAACTCACTCGTACACAACATCCATTTTCTAAACGATGATATGAACCTATAGATCATATACCTATAAATCAATCATTCATTAAATACTAATCGCACTACATTCAAACACAAAATATACAATACACATAAATGTACATGTAAAATATAATTAATTACAAAAATACATGTTACTTGAGAGTGCCGAAGACACTTGTAATTGGGATAATTGGCAAAGTCTTCACTATAATGTTTATTATCAGAGTATCGTGTACCTATTATCCTGTTAGTGTCTCTAATAAATAAAATAAAATATTAAAAAAATGAAATAAAATAAAATCAATTCGTTTAATTATGTTCATAATGAATAACCACAGAGTGATAGAAAAATACAATAGTATACTAGTAAAATTAATTCAAACAGCATCCGAGTCCGCCCCTGACGAGGCCGAACCGACGGGCGAGGGCAGCGGCTTCGGGTCGCCGTGGGCCGCCACAAAGGCGTCGGCTCCCGAGAGAAGCAAGTCATGGAGCAGCCGACAATGGCGCTGGAGCTACTCCATTTTTTCCGTTTATTTCCCGCGTAAACGGCCCGCCGGACAAAGCGAAGGTGGTAAAAAATGAGGACCCTCGACACAGGTCTGTGTATACAAATGTAATCATACAAGCTGCGAGTGTTGCCCTGGTGTTCGTCTACAACACTTTTCATTCGTGACTTTGCTCATTCTCAAGTTCCTACCTACCTTCATTGTGTCGCGAGATTGTAGGGGACGTTTTACAGTAAAAGTTGTGACCGCGGGAATTCGCGTAATTGGACCGTGAGCTCATTTTTCTGTCTTCTGATTGGCGGATATAAAACATCATAATTCAGTCGGTAACTGATTTGTAGTTGATGTCGACATCCATGCACAATAGATCGGTGACGTCATCGTCGGTTCAGCCAAGAGTTAAAAAGGGTGTCAACCTAATGACACTTGTCAAATTTCCATCGGTCGCTAGCATCGCATTACGTTACTGCCAGTTATATTATTGAAATAAAGGGAGTGAATCGTTGTGACCCGAGGAATTGTTATTTCTATCTTACCCGCAATACCAGGATATAATGGTAAATTAGAAATTACTAGAAAAGTCTGGAATAAAGAGTGGAAACGCGACTAGATTCGCGAATCGTCTGGAAACCCAAAACTATATATAAGGATGGACGACAACATCGAGATAGTCTTTTTTTTTAAATACAGATGTTAACACGGAACACGTGTCGCATCAATATTCTTACTATTCTCAAACTAAGCCAAAAGTCTGCGCTATGAAAATAGGACTAATTTGCTGGTGTTTTGGAATGGGGTTCGAACCACCGACTGACAAAAAGCTGCTCACTACTACTATTGCTGCACTACTTTTATTGCGACAGTTCGGTGATCTCACAAAAAAGGCTACTCGCGAAAGTGGCTTTATAGTGCGAATTATAATGTAATGAAAGTTCAACATTGTGCAAAAAATAAGTCAAAAATATTTTTAAAAAATACAGAATTTGGTATTGCATAACTCCATAACTATTTATAATAATTAGGTCATGGTTGCTTAAACATTTCGACTCATTTGACTAGTTCTGTTACACCCTATATAAAACTGACAGCCGTTTGAAAAAAAATTGGTTAATCATTCAGGAAAAACTACAAATGTGGGGTATAAAAGCAAAGACAGCAGTTATCAAAAAAAATTGCAGTTCGGGATCGAATCCCGATAGATCCCCCTGAAAACTAAATATTTTTTCAGTAGGTAGGTATATAAATTTTTGTTTTTAATTGATTCATTAAATTTGTTTCAAATAGCCATATATAGAACTACTTGATACGATACGATACGATAAAATATATTTTCATTAAGGGGATCGTTCCAAAATTCAAGCGAAATTCGACGGTGACGGCATTTTGTCTCACAATTTCTCTCGCGTTTTACACCACATTTTTCTATGGAAAGGTACCAAAATAAAATTTATTCATTAATTTAAATATATTTTAAAAAGAAACTTTTTATTTCAATTTCACTAACACAATTATTTAATCAAAAAATAAATTTCCAAAACAACATCGTTTTAGAATCGAAGAAAATCGCACCACTTTGTAAGCTTCGTTTGGCTTTATAAAGACGGCGACATGTCTTGTTTTTTAGATAATATTAAAAATGGAAGTTTTACCTTTTGCTAGTACGAAATATTTTAAATTCCGTTAAACACTTTTCTTTAAACGCGTATTCTAAAACAGACTGTTTAGAAAAATGAATATACTTTTCTTCGAGACTTTTTAAGCACTTTTTATATGCTCGACAATCTTGTTACATGACTAAATCAAAAGTCTGGATACTTAGATATTACCATTTCTCGGGAAATGCCCGAGAAATAATTGATTATTGTAAAGTTAATTAAAAAATAAAATAGAATAGGCAAGTACGTGTTTCGTATGTACTTTGTGTCCGTTCAAACAGGGAATAATAACCCGATTGCAAATAGGATTTTCCTGTTTACAGATCGTAGATGCTGGACCCAAATTTAATTGAAATGGGATTCTGTGATGTTTGCTGATGATCCCTACATGATACATCCCGCCAGATTAAACACACAGCCAAGGTGAGTATTTTGCGATATAACACTCTACTGTTTAATGAAATAAAATCAATTTGAAAAATACATAATTGAATGATTTACTTTTTTTAAATCCAGTATAAAAATAGAATATTGATGCGAACACGGAATACCATTCTCAAAGCCAAAAGCCTGTTCTATGAAAATAGGACTATCTTGCTGGTATCCTGGGATGGGGCTCGAGACACCGACTACCAGATCACTAGGCGAGCATCATGACCACTACACCGACAAGCTACTCAAGCTACAACGAGATCTCATTCAGTAAGTAAAATTTATATATTTTTCACTATTTTGATAACAAATCTAACTAAGGCGGTAATTACTAGTTATTATAGATAAAATATAGATGTCTCATAGATACGAAGCTACTTATATGGGAAAGTATGTAAAGATGTCTTTATTGGGCGTTAACAGGGCTAAAAACCTGTCTTAAGGCTGGCTTGAGTGATCACAAAAAATACTAAAAAAATGTTGCGAATTATCCTAGTCCACTCAGATGAATATCATTATATACATTAAAAAGAATATTGCTTCATACGCTAGTAAAAAAGACGTAAGTGTCTTGTTTACCAGCGGCGACATCTATATTCTGTTTCACGTGTTTGACAAATTTCAACCATAGATGGCGACAGCGTAGTTGTGTCAAATAATGTAAATAAGGTACATAAATAACATATAAACAACATTCAAAATTTTATAGATGTGTGGTTGATCTTGGCTGGAATCGGTGAACATTACATCGTGTCAGAAATATTGAAGAAAAATGCAAACTTTGACATTGCATATCTTCATAACTATTGATATTATGTCACGGTTGCTTGAACATTTTCGACTCGCTGTCAAGGCAGGAATCCACCTGCAAAGTTTTTGCTACCAGATATGAGACATCTTCTATGTATGTATGTTCTAAGTACACAGTTACTGGATTTCGTCCCCAGAGGGATGATTAATTAAATAAGATAAATTATAGTGTTCTCAGAACATACCTTCGTATAAAAATATTGTTAAAATGTATCAAAAGATATAAAAAAAATTGAAAATACTTATTTACAGGGGCATTCTAATATATAGATATGTTAAAATAATTCCTAAGAATTTCATTTATACATTAAAAAGTATATTGTTTATTACTCTTTAACAATTTCAAATTACAGATGTCACCAGCACAGTCTATTAAAATAAACGAATGATTCTCAGATTTGAACTATAATATAGAACTTTCAAGAATTTGATATTGTGTGAATGTTCCTACGATGGAATTGGTGAACGTTGTATTGTGTAGTGTGATCACTCAGGCCAGCATACACGTTGTGAGCTTTGGGCCATCGTACAAAAAAAAGACTTCCACACGCGTTTCTCATATTCATAGCTTCGTCTCTGTGAGACATCATAATTTATCTAAACCGTTATGTTACTACCCGGAATTTCTCATACTAGCTGCCACCCAAGGTACCCGGGTGCTCAACTTGAATGGACGTTGAATGATTGATATTTAGACAGTGGTCAAGTAGCTTCTTAGAACGTCACTACTTCTCATAGCAATGTCGTCTTCCCTTTATTTCCCTCCCTTTCAAATAATTTAAATAATGGGGATCCAAACGGATAAAAGTATCTGATGTTTATGAATGAAACTAGCTATGCCCGCGCGGCTTCGCACGCGTAGATTTTTAGTACACTGGATCGTCATAGAACTTTCGCGAACCTTCTAGAACATTTTCCTTCCAGAACTTACAAGAAATTTATCGAATGTACAGGAACCTTCTAGACACACCGATACATTCCGCCATTTAGTTTAGAACTTTATAGAATTTTCGAGAATTTTCTAGAACCTTCTCCTTCCAGAACTTTCTAGAGCAGGTTTCTCCGGAACTTGCTAGACTCACCGACGCAGTCAGTGCGCCTATTTTGAAACAATCTGAAGCATTCCCATAGTAAAACAATGTGCTAGAAAGCACATTTTCGGCACCCACTCCCACCCACGCTTAGCCACCCCCACCAAACTCGCATATTTTCGATGTGACACCAAGGGTTATCCACCACCATAACCACCGGTGGGTGGTTATGGTGGTGGATAACCCTTGTCCACCGTCAAGTTATGTTAGTTCTAACTACTTTGGGGGTAACCCGCGTCAAATTCTGGTCGTCAGGCCCACCGTGAGGTGAGCTCCGGATCCAAACGGTTGTACGCTTTTTGGAGAAGCAGCTCATCGACAAGGCGCCCTGAAGATGAACAGTGAGATCTGTTCGAAACGTCGGCAGACGACTGGTCCTGACGACCAGAATTTGACGCGGGTTACCCCCAAAGTAGTTAGAACTAACATATATATATATAACATAATCATAATATAT
>JADDOH010018910.1:0-31068 GCA_016648135.1 Agrypnia vestita
TTATTTTTTATTCGGCTCGGTGACGCGAGTTATTTTCGAGGCTTCGGGCTATACTCTACGTGTGTGGGTCTCCCGTAGGATAGTAAAGGAGGATTTCGGGCTTCAGATTACCGGGTCAATGGACAACCATCCACGAAAGAGCAGAAAGTATCTGTATGGAATTATATAAATATTTTGTAAAACTTTCGCGGTGGCTGGACCAAAGTTGTGGAATAAACTACTTAATAAACTGAGGCAAACAGACAGCTTACCACAGTTCAAAAAACAACTAAATACGCACTTGTTTCGGCAATCATATAAAAACCTATAGAATTAGACCGTTACAACACAACCTAATGTTTTTCACTCCTAGTATGCACTCCGCGAAAACATTTGATTCTCTCAGGCGCTCCCATATTATAGTTTTAAACGTTAATTCCATTTTTTGCTTGTCGTCTAGTGAACAAAATAGTAAGTAAGTTATTTCATCCAGTAAGTTGTTTCGTAATATAATTTTTTGTATGAAGCGCCCCTGAGATGAGTAGGTGAGAAAATGGCGCTATACATGGTTGTTTGTAAAACATCATGTTTGTAAAAATTCGCAGGACTAAATTCCTGCCTTGATTATGAGCCGAAAATTTTCAAGCTATTATTACCTCAATAATTAAGGAGATATGCGACATCAAAGTTTGCATTTTTTTCAATATTTCTGACTTATTTTTTATAAAACGTTAGACTATCATTACAGTAACTTATATCGAATATGAAAAATTCATTCCTTTTAATACAAGTCAAATAAAAAAATAAAAACCTTCGAATTTCAATTGGAAAACATTCCAATTGGAATTTTTCCAGGGTTTTTATCATTTTATTTAACTTGTAATGAAACGAATGAAGTTTTCGTAATCGATGTGAGTTATGATAGTCCAACGTTTTACAACAAATAAAATATCTCCTTAACCATTGATATTAAGTCATAATAGCTCGAACATTTTCGACTCATAATCAAGGCAAGAATAATAGTCCTGCGAGGTTATTAATGTTTTCCAATTCACCCTGTATAAATGATCCAGTTATTGTTATTATTTTGTCAATGGGAGAGCGATTCGATTAGCGAATAATCTTACTTATAAGGATATTTATAATTTGGAATTAATATCGCGAAGCAGCCACTCACCCGGGACTCCAGTCTCCGAGGATCCAGCGACCCTTCGACGTCGCTTTCCGTTGCTTGCAATCCCATTTTATCGAAGATATTAACAATAATGACTTCCCGGAGTCCTTTAAAAAGAGAGTTTTTACATAGTTTATGACATTTTAAGTATTTTGTTACTTTTTACTCCCTTTCTTTTAACTCGTAGCGTCTGTTTGCTTGACAGACGACAAAACTTTGGATCGATTTTTAACCCTTTTCCCGTGATCCAATCGCGCTGAAACTTTGCAAGCAGACTCATGGCGACGATAAAAATGATCTATCAAATTTTCGTTAAAAAAAATAATAATTAGAGTATAATTTTGGATTTTTAGAAATTTTAATGTTTTTTAAAATCGGAAACCATACAAATGTTTGTTCACTACCAACAGCGACCTGACGACGTCACGGAATATTTAAAATTTGAATTACTCCGTCGGTATAATAGGTACATCACTACGAATTTCGAAAATTTATGACAATTGGTTCACAGATGACAGCAAAATTTGGATTTTTGGGAAGAAATCGAATAATAATTTAATTTTTTTAGATTTCTGCTTACTTTTGAAGAATTCTACATTACTCAAATCTGATTCAGACTATTTTAAATCATTTGACGTTGGAAATTCATAAGGTATGATATTGCTGATAATTGAATCTATCAAAATCTTGATTTAATTGACTGACAAAAGTTTTTAGAATTTAACTTTCAAAACATGAAGTGTTTTATCAAAGTTCAATACATCTGACATTTTGGAACTATATTAAATTCCTGTAAGTTTAGTGTTATGTTATATGTTTTAATTCGTCTTTAATTGTTGTTAAATTTTACAAAGAAAGGCGGTATAATAAAAACTTGGTTTTTATGGGTTAGTTTTTTACAAAAATATTTTATACGACTGTTTGAATTACATTCGATTTGCGAGTGCGCCACTGTCTGGCGAGTTAGTTCCCCGCCTAGAGCCGGCGCGCGCGCTTCCCGAATATTATCTCGCCTGCTGAGTTTTCGCTTTTTGCGGAAATACCGTATAACACATACATTTAGGGATATAATGCATAATAATAAAATCAAAGGCAGAAATATTAAATATTAATTCGACTTTTTATATGAAAGAAAACATGATTTTGGAAAGAATAGACACGCTAGAAGTCATGCAGGTTTTGCCGTGGAAACTGCAGCTACTAACTATTTCTTTAATTCCCCACTGCGAAGGCTTCCTAGACTAGCAAACAGATACGAACAACTGGACGTCTTTGCCAATAACTGTATATTATTCAAACATAATATATTAAAACCTATATTGAAAGATTACTAGTATTTGTCGAATTGGACTTAAATAATTGATGTGTATGTATATTTTATCATTATATTATGACTTTCAAAGCTTGTGCTATATCTTCTCTCTCTAGATTATTACTTTTTTTTGTTTTTAAATTTCTATATTATTATGCTTTTTTATGCTTCTTGCTTTTTACTTTATATTATATTTATCTTTATACGTTTGTATCTGTATTCTAAGTATTTTCTTCTCACTTTGTCATTCCTACGTTTACATTTTTTTTTTTTTTTTTTAAATAGAGATGCGAACACGGAATTCGTGTCACATCAATATTCTTACTATTTTCAAATTAAACTAAACGCTTGTGCTATGAAAATGGGACTAACTTGCTTGTCTGGAGTGAGATTCGAACCTGCCACCTTTGGATCACGAGGCGAGAGTCCTAACCACAAGACCAACAAGCTACTCAACCGTTTACTGTTATTATGTTTTTTTTCTTCTCCAAACTATACAGGGTTATTTGGAAAATATCAATAACCTCGCAGGACTATATTCCTGCCTTGATTATGAGTCGAAAATGTTCAAGCTATCATGACCTAATATCAATAGTTATGGAGATATGCGACATCAAAGTTTGCATTTTTTTTTTCAATATTTCTGACTTATTTTTTGTAAAGCGTTGGACTATTGTTACAGTAACTCACGTCGATTACGAAAAATTCATTCATTTCAATACAAGTTAAATAAAATGATAAAAACCCTGAAAAAATTCCAATTGGAATTCGACGGTTTTTATTTTTTTTTTGACTTGTATTAAAGGGAATGAATTTTTCATATTCGATATAGGTTACTTTAATGATAGTCTAACATTTCACAAAAAATAAGTGAGAAATATTGAAAAAAAAAATGCAAACTTTGATGTCGCATATCTCCATAACTATTGATATTAGGTCATGATAGCTTGAACATTTTCGACTCATAATCAAGACGGGAATATAGTCCTGCGAGGTTATTAATGTTTTCCAAATAACCCTGTATACCTATTCTGCTAATGTATTCTCTACCTATCTATCGTAATACCCCGTAGGGCGTTAATTGATAAATAATAAAAAATAATAATAATATTGCTGCCTTTGCTTTTATACCTTTCGAACGAATGTACGAACATACAACCTTCATTTTGTCGGCACCTCCATCGCGGGGGTCGCGGGACTTCTCGACGCACACTGCGGGGTCACAGGTCACACCCTCCCGGCTGTTTTTTTTACTCGAAGTTACTCGAGTTACTCGAAACGGCCGATCGCGTATCGACGATCGATATCGAGGATCCGGCGGCCGACACTCGTTTTAATTAACAATGTTAGGCTCGTTTCAATTGACGCGCGACACGGCCGCGGCCGAGGCCTGCCGAGCGGTCCCGACGCGGGCCGACCGCGCGCCGCGCCGGGCCATCAATTATACATTCCTTGCTGGCGAGGAATAGTTATATAAGGAGGTTGGGGACCGAGACAGCACCCGCCCAGCGCCCAGCGCCTAGTCCGGACCGCCTGGTACCTGGTACCGACCGAATTACCGCGATTAATCAAAACGATGTTGTCTTCTGAAACGATACCAGCAGAGACGAAGGGAGGAGACGAGACTCCTCAGGAGCATCTGACGATGATGCGATGCTCTGGGTTACCTGTTCCGAGACTCGGTCATCGCCTCTGGTGGATACATCACACCGAAAGGCTTTCTCCAATTGATAACTGCGAATTTCTCTTGCCGAACTTGGTTCCAGGTGTGGTCCTGATTTACGAAACTTCTTAATTTAACAAATCTGCTCCGCAGAATTAAGTCTATTTCTCCCTTTCTTATAACTCGTAGCGTCTGATTAATTGTGTGTCGATTTTTAACCCTTTTCCCGTGATCCAATCGAGCTGAAAGCAGGCAGACTCGTGGCGACGATAAAAAGGATCTAACAAATTTTCGTTTAAAAAATTTAATAAATATATTATATTTTGGATTTTTCGAAATTTTTTATTACTCCCTTTCGTAGCGTCGGCCGACTCAAGCCCGACGCGTGGGGTAAGCGCCAAACCTGTTTCAACTAGTAAATGAGAAAGGGAGTAAAATAAAAACTTGGTTTTTATGGGTTAGTTTTTTTTAGATTCTTTTTGACTAAAGATTATTCGTCTGTACTTAGCAGGTGTATGTGTGTTGCAGCGCCATGAAGATCATGCTGAGCAAGCTGTCGCGGCCGTGGATCGTGGACGAGAAGAAGGACGACGGGTACACGGCGCTGCACCTGGCGGCGCTGAACAACCACTGCGAGGTGGCCGAGCTGCTGGTGCGGGCGGGCGCGCGCATGGACCTGCAGAACGTGAACCTGCAGACCGCGCTGCACCTGGCCGTGGAGCGCCAGCACACCTCCATCGTGCGCCTGCTGGTGGGCTCGGGCGCGGACCTCAACGTGTGCGACAAGGACGGCGACACGCCGCTGCACGAGGCGCTGCGCCACCACACGCTGTCGCAGCTGCGCCAGCTGCAGGACGTGCAGGACGTGGGCCGCCTGCTCATGGGGCTGGGCGCGCAGGCCGCCGACAAGCGCTCCTCGGCCGGCATCGCCATCTTCCTGGCGGCGCGCGGGGCCGACCTCGCCGTCAAGAACAAGAAAGGTCAGTCTTCCCTTCCCTTCTCTTCTTACCCCTTACTTACTTTGTCTTTCTTTGTTGTCTTTTCATCATTTTGCTTGCAATTTCACTTTGCTTGCTTATTATAGACGTACCACTATAACTTGACATACGAAGGAGGGCGGCTCTCCTGAAATTTTCATTCACATTGTAACACTACGAGTACGATACATCGTGGAAGGCTTCCTGGATCTGCCCTGTTTGTGGATGACCTGCCATACCCTTCACCACCAATCCTTCCATTTTATCTTCGTACAGTAGAACCGTCTCTATTGGGTGAGCTCATGTTTAAGGATAGCATACCACCGCGCAAACTGCTCGGTTCCATTGTTGCATTGCTCAGCACCGTGATAATCATGTTAGTCAGTATAGACGTACCACTATAACTTGGCGTGCGAGGGAGGGCGTCCCTGTCGCATAACAGAAGTTGTCAGGGTGTAAATTTATTACACAATGCATAATTTACTGAATGTCCGGTGACCAGTGTCAGAGCCTTCAATAGAGATTTGTTCGGGTAACAGCGCGCTCCACGGCGGCCGCTCTATCTGTCAAACGGTAGTATCGGTCCATTATTTGCTTTTTCAGCTTCGCAAAACTTTAATACTTCATTGGCAATTGTTCTTGCACCATCCCGGACTGTTTAGGATGTTTTGGACATAATAATTCAGTGTACATTGGTAATCAAGATGACGCAGCTTGCGCTCCAAGACGAGAATGAACTGAATGACGGGGCGGGTTTTAGTTCCAAACTCGCCGCACGCCAATTTATGTTGGGCAGGCAAATACTACTATTTTTCTCTTTGCATTCTTGTTAATTTTATTGTGTTTCCTATCGTTATTTTCCATTTTATTTGCACTACCGTGTTATCTTTTTGCTTTGTGTCATATTTTGTCAATTGTTACGTTGTTTCTCCTGAATCGGTGTCTTACCGGTGGTTTTAGCCTCTTCTAACACAAGTGCCACATGTTTTTATTTTTGTTTTGTCCCTTTCCCTCCGAGGAAAGGTGTTGATCTATTTTTGTCCCGTGCGATGTCTCCTCGGGTATTCTTATATTTTTTTAGATTGTGGATGTTCTCTTATTGTACTTTTGTAAAACCCTTTTAAGAAATAAAGACTTTTTTTGCATTGGGATATTGAAGGATTTGTGCAACCGACTTGCCTGCTCTTGGTTCTTGTGCTGGGACGACAGGCCGGGCGAGGAGAACGCTAAAGCGTAATTTATTTTAATTTATTTTAATTTGGCATTATTTAATGCTAAAGCATAAAATAATGCCAACCAGGCGGCGAACGTGTTGGGCCGATATGGACGCTTCGGCGCATAAAACAGCCCAGGGTATGTGGTGGGTCACCTTCAATGTACTTTGCCAAACTGCGTGTTGTATTGACGAAAGCCGAGCAAGGAGGTTGCTTTAGCATAAAATAATGCCAACCAGGCGGCGAACGTGTTGGGCCGATATGGACGCTTCGGCGCATAAAACAGCCCAGGGTATGTGGTGGGTCACCTTCAATGTAATTTGCCAAACTGCGTGTTGTATTGACGAAAGCCGAGCGAGGAGGTTGCTTTAGCATAAAATAATGCCAACCGAGCGGCGAACGTACTGGGCGCAAATGAAGACGCCTTATGGATCAGTAATCAGTATATCTAGCTATCATGATATAGTTTCTACAACAAATTGAAGTCAACATGTTACAACTATGTAACCAGTCTACCCTAAAACAAACAATACTCACTATAGATAAAATACATTTTTAGTTACAAGCAACGATCATGCTGTTTCACCATGCTGCAACACCGCAATCTTCTGTCACGTCATTACACTCGCCGTATTAACACATTCAGTTATCCAGACCTCAAAATAATAAATAATAATATCAATTTAAATAATAAATAATAATATTGAACATATTCCATTCAACAATTCTGATAACCCCATTTCTGGTTGAAATACACAAATACTATGTGCAAATCTTGAAAAGCCCTGATTGAACAATGATAGGGTGCTTAAATGAAATACACACATTTTTAATTAAGTAGAGGGCAAGAAAAAGAAAACAGTTCAATATTACGAAACTAGAAACATAAAGAAAATAATTTTATTTGTAAACATCTTCTATCACTGCATTTTTTAAAAATAAATGGAGGTGCAAACACAAAATATGTGTTGCATCAATTTTCTTACTATTTTCTAAATAAGCAAAACGATTGTGCTATAAAAATAGATCTAACTTGCTGGTGTCCTGGAGCTCGAACCACCTACCACTGGATCACTAAGCGAGAGTCTAACCACTACACCAACAAGCTAATTGAAAATTGAATAGTTATCTTATTTGTCAATGACAAATACATCATTAAAATTTGTACTTTTGATGTTTATAGTGGTAACTTTATGGTTGGACATAATAAGTCATT
The DNA here is from genome assembly GCA_016648135.1 of Agrypnia vestita. NCBI lineage: Eukaryota > Metazoa > Arthropoda > Insecta > Trichoptera > Phryganeidae > Agrypnia > Agrypnia vestita. The sequence continues at coordinate 7,536 of JADDOH010018910.1, forward strand.
TTAATTAACTTTTTATAATCACTTGACGTAACTTTAATGTTATACAAATTTTTTAGTTAATTAAAATTAACATCATGTTCTTATTCAAGGTCAAACTCCTTTGGACCTATGCCCGGACCCCAACTTGTGCAAGGCCCTGTCCACCTGCTTGAAGGAAGGCGCGGAAGGGGTCGATGGAGCTGAAGGGGCAGAGGGCCCGGGCCCCAGCGGCGAGCCCACCCCCACCCCGATCCCCGCACCCCCGACGCAGAACGCTCCCCCCGCGCCGGTGGACGAGTGTCTGGTGTGCTCCGACCTGAAGAAGGATACCCTCTTCCAGCCTTGCGGTCACATCACCTGCTGCAGCGCTTGCGCACCACGAGTCAAGAAGTGTCTCTTGTGTCGGGAAACTGTCATCAGCAGAATTAAGGTAGGCCTTCACTCGCAAGAGTCCATTGTATTCAACTTTAGACTGAATAAACTTTAATTAAGGATAAATTATAGAAGTAATAATAAGTCTCACAGAGATAAAGCTATTTATATATGAGAAAAGTGGATGGAAGTCTCTTGGCTCAAGGCGTACAACCTGTAAGAGCTGGCTTAAGTGATCACTACACTACAACGTTCACCAATTCAACCGTAAGAACATCCACACATTATCAAATTTTTTAAAATCAAATTAAATATATATATATATATATATATATATATAGTTCGAATTAAGAACATTTCATATATTGCACTGGTCTCTGCTAGAGATATCTGTTGTTATTTTTTCTCATTTACAAGTTAGTATATACCCACATAGATTTCGCAACTGGTAATGATATCTCTATATTTTATTTTTCAAAGTGGAGTTTTTTTAGCAATATTCCTTATTAATGTTATACATGATATTCTTTTGAATTATTACATATCTACTAGAATACGCCTGAAAATAAATATTTTGAATAAACATTATTAACTCTTTTTGATTTTATGCCGACAATCATAAATATTACTTTTCAGTCAACTAGATATTGTAGATAATTGTGGCTTATTCACATCTCTTTCCTGATCAATATGCGTGAGTAGAGTTTTAAGGAGGCACTCCTGCGTGAGTGCAAAATGTGCCTACCCACTGATAATTGCTTGGACTAACGACTCGATGGAAACTTGTCCAGGTGAGCGAGTGCGTGGTGTGCTCCGAGGCACTGGCCACCGTGGTGTTCCGGCCGTGCGGAGACGTGTGCGCGTGCAGCTCGTGCGCGCCGCTCATGCGCAAGTGCGTGGCGTGTCGCACCCCCCTGGCACCCGCCCCTGCCCCAGCCCCCGCCACCATTCCGCCGCTGCCCTCCACTTCGAGTGACAATAACTACAACTGCAATATCAACGGTATGTAAAAATGTTTCTCGCAATAATATATTATATTAATACGTCCTGCAGAATGTTATAATGTTAAAAATCAAAAACAATTATTATTCAAATTTCCACAAATTTGTACTGTTTTATCTCCATAATTTTAGCTTTGCACTCGTAAGTAAACATTTTCTACGTATGTATAAATAACTAAGGGTGATTTATCCTATGCAATGAGCTGATAAAGGCTAAATTTCAACTCCCAACCAATATTTGCCATCGTCTTGCTATCAAGTCACCTAATCTTACAGCGATAATATCAAAACTCTTCTAGTAAATGACATAAATATATAATTAATCATACCCTTTCTTAGAAACATCTCACATATAACTTGTAAAATGCCACAAATCGCTCTTTAAGGGCGGATTGCCTAATTTTAAGAAGAGTGATTTATAACACACTGAAAACAATGTTTATATTCACAGCCTTTAGGTTAAAGCTTATATTTTCTTAATTATTGGAAATAATATTCAGTTCATTACTTTTATACTAGAACAAAGGTTTTACCTAAATTATTGTCCTAAAAAAATTGTAGTCTAGCACAATCATTCTGATATAATAAATGAATAATAAATACCTACATTTTCGGTAAACGCTTAAAAAATTAAAAAATGAATTTGCATTGAATTTGCCTTAATTGTTGTCAAATCGTAATTGTCCTAAACATAAAAAACTTGATTCTAAGCCCATAGAAATGTTTGAACTACCTGATTTGAGAGTTAGAGACGAAAAATCAAATCTCTCTCCTAACTAGACTTCTGTGATTCCTCGATGCTAATTAAGTATAACTACTAAAATCGTATCAAGAATTTTCATTCTTAATTTAAAAATTAAACGTGTTATTAATGTTTCCACTTTTTAGAAGTCGAGAGCAGTAATACAAATTTTGACAAATGACAAATGATTATTATTAACAAAGATTTGGTAGTAAATTATATTGTTTTTATGATTTATAATATGACCAACACGATCGATATTGACAGATGACTTACACATAATTTAGGAAGACCAACAATTACATTATGATGATGGACCCTGCAATGGAATCCGAAATGTTGGCCAGAGAGAACACATACACAGAGAAAACTATACACAGGAGATTCTGAACGGCCATGAAAACCTAAGGACATTTTTAACAATTACATCCTCTTTCCTTTGTAGTATTATATCATAACTATTCATTACAGCAATACGCATTTGCAAGTTTGAAATTCGAGGTTTTCTGTGATTTTGATTGTACTCTTTCAAGAATGTCTATTTTTATTTAAAAAAATAAAAATAATATACTTGCGACAGATTTGTTAGTGGCAGAATAATAAAGTGCTACGAGTAAATGAATTTGTGGCTCTTCATGATGTTTTATTTTACTAATCCATTAAAACCTATAAAGTATTGATTGGGTTGTAATAACTGAGTGTAATAATCCCCATTGTTTTGGTCTGTGACAGTGAATCCCGATGTGAGTAACCTGGCGCAGGTGGCCGCCAAGCCCCAGAACGCCAGCGTCCCGCGTGATGCCGGCGGGCTCATGAACAACGGGTCCAGGGATACGTCCCATGCGGCTCCGCCCTCTGCAGGGCCCCCGGTGCCCCCGCCTCCGCCCACCACCAACTCCGACGTGCAGAGGCTGCAGCAGCAGTTGCAAGATATTAAGGAGCAGGTAAAATCTCTTCATTATCGGCGCTAGACTAACTACGTACTGTCACTGAGGTGAAATATTTCAGTGCAAATACATTATTTGAATGCAAAAATGTCACTTAACATGTCTAGATGCAGAATAATTATAGCGCATGCTAAAGGCATAATTAGGTATATAGGAGTAATTTATTTTGCACTTATGTAGGAAGGGTCAGTTTGAAACGATTGGTAAACCCCCTATTTTTATGTTTAATTTCGTAATACATCCCATGGAAACAAAGATTCTGCATCTTATGTTTCAAATACAGTATGATCATTCATTCCACGTTTCACGGGAGAAAATCCAATAAGAATTATTTTATTCTACTTCTGCCTCCAGAGTGAAGTAAAATAGAATAGCTGACCATAAAAAAATACACCACTTGTACCTTTGTGCTTATAGTATAGCAGTAAAACACTTTTATCATCTCTTTTGACTGGCCAGACCTGTCGATAATAAAATAGAATGGAAATTCAATTAAAAAACCTATTATAAAAAATAGAAGCGGGTTCGAAAAATCCTTAATTAAGTATATGGGTAACCAACTCTCTAAAGAAAGAAATGTATTCAGTCAAAGTCTTATTGCCTTGTACTTGGTATTTATACTTTATGTTATGGTATACTTTTGTTGTCTGTTCGAAACTACAGGCATAATGTTTTTGTTCATCGGTCATCTTACCCGATAAAACTAATTTGAGATGTAGATCTGTTTAACCAATTCCCTTGTGTGCTTTTAATTTTTTGTATAAAACTGCTCATTTCTTTTCAGACAATGTGCCCCGTGTGCCTGGACCGCCTGAAGAACATGATCTTCCTTTGCGGCCACGGCATGTGCCAGATGTGTGGAGACCGTATGACTGTGTGTCCCATCTGCCGCAAACAAATTGACAAGCGTATATTGCTATATTAAGTGCCTTCCTGGTGTTACATTTTTAATTTAGGAAGATTTCTGTCTTGCACTCAGTGTAAGATTTGTTTATAATTATGTATATACGGGGTGTGATCAAAAAATACAGTGAAAAATGTAATTACAAACAATGAAATAAGTTTATGACAGATTTGACTTTATCTCCTTCAAAGTACTCTCCTTGGCTGGCAATGCGTTCGTACCAACAGTGGTTCCATGATTGGAATTAATTAAGACTTCTTTGGGAAGAGCCTTCAGCTGCTGTCGTAGTTGCTGGCAGATTGGACAGGATTTTTTCGGCCAATGACTCGAGATGTGGCTCGGCGCGTTGTCATGATGCAGCATTCACTCGTATCATTTGCAGATTATCAGTTAAAATTCTTTGCATGGACCTGTACGAGATGTTCAGTTCTTCAGCAAGCTCTCGAATGGTCAATCGCCTGTTTGAGCAAATCATTTTTGAGACTTCTCGCATGCTTTCCTCTGTTTCTGAGGTCTAAGGACGTCCCAACCTTTGCTCGTCTTGAACAAACCATTTCCTGTTTTGAATCACTCACACCACTTGTAAACAGTCTTCATAATCATTTCATCATTGCCATACACTGATTTGAACATTTAATGAGCTTCTTTGGCATTCTTTTGCAACATGAAACAAAACATGTGTTAGAAATCCATGATGCTTGACAGATACGGTAAACATAAACTTACCATCAATATAGCGTCAGCAGTTGCTGCTATCAAAATTCATTCACCCTCGTATCACACCTCGTACATTCACTTATATTCTAGATCCTAGTTGGCAATTTTGATATTTTTTATGTATTTTAAACTTACAAATAAATCAACTGTAACATTTTATTTTAATCAGCAAACTAATAAAGTTTATATAAACAATTTTTGTGTTTCTTTATTAACTCATTGGCTACAGATCAATCCATTATAGACTAATACCTAGGGCCAGGTGAGGAGACTCATTAGGAGGAATTTAAAAAGTTGAGAGATTAAGAAAGTTGTGAGTTTCAGTCTAAACAGATCGCGCTAAAAAGAGAAGGACGCTGACAAAAGGGTGGCGTAATCAGGAGCATGTCACGTGTTTACACAGGATGTTCAGGCAATTAAATTAGCCGCATATTTACAAGCCAGCGCCATTTATTACAAAACCAAATTATGTTTCCACAATTCCAAACTTAATAATTTAGCAACCAAAGAAGTGATGTGCTATTGGTTTGATGAAACCGATAGCACACTTGAAGCCTCAGCTATAATTCTGAAATAATATATTGCTTTTTCTGTATCTTGACAGTTATTTTATAACATTGTAATGCTGCCAAGTTTGACAGGTTTGAAATTAATGAATTCAATCAATTATAAAGCTCTAAAACATAAACAAACGTTAAGTTCATTGAAAGATTTGGCAGATACTTCGTGGTGCAACATTATAATTTAAAATATTGATAAATCTTGTTTTAAGTTAGTTATTATCTACACCTGATGATGAGAGGGACTGCTCCTCTCAAAACTATAGTTGTAATTTAATAGCTCATATTGTGTGTGTGTATTACAAAGTAAAGTAAAACATATTTTAAATTAAATGTTAAGTTATTCACAATTATGGATGATGAGTTTTCTAATTTATTGAATTTATTAATTTCTAACCTGTCAAACTTAAAATGTCCAAATTGGCAACAATACAATAACTGTCAAGATACAGAAATAGCAAGATTGCTTATTTCAGAATACGGGCAAATATTTACCTGTAAAATGAGTAAACTGAAACTCAAATATTGAGTAAAATGTAGACTTTATATTTTACTTTACTTAAATTATTGCATTACGGTTTAAAATATAGGCAGCCATATTCTAAAATTAATTTATAGGTAAAAAAAATTAAAACAAAAATTAAATTGTAATCTATGTAATAATTAAAAATGATTCACACAGAATATAATATTAATTAGAATAATATCGAAGAAGCTCCTCATCCTTAGGTATAAGAATTAATTTATCTTTCAAATTGATGACCCAACCGGGCTCCAACCCGTAGAATATTTGACGAGGATCTTTCCTTTCCATCAGCATGGCATAGTCTACGTCTTCTTCTATTTTAGGCAACTCATAGCCGTACTTCTGCGCCAACATCAGTCGCTGTTGCGAAACAAGTTCGGGGTCTGCCAAGTATCCTCTGTGCTCGGGGCTTGAGTAGAATTCTATGGCATCAGGGGGAGGCATCATACGCTTGGGGATCGCCGTTCCTCTCATGAAGAATTTCTTAGGATTCTTCATGGCTAGCAAACTGTGGGGATCGTAATATGCCGTAGTGATAACTCCCCCATTCCGCTCTACTGCGGCAATGACGGGTTCTGTGGCCCACTGCACCTCGATATTTATTTTACACCGAAATAAATCGGCTCCTTCATCGGTCAAGTTTACTCCGAAATGCTTTTCATCCGGTTTTATAGAATACAGTCCGGTCTTGATCAGTGACGTAATATCAATGGGTTGCGATGTGTCTATTCTGTTTGTGTCAATCATTGTTTGAAGTTTGTGCAATGAGAGAGGTGGGTACTGTCTTCTCAGGCTGTAAAGTAATCATTGTAATATAGATGAGAACATTATACCATTAATTAATAGTCAGAGTTTGTATAAATAATAACAACTATTGAAGTTTGTCACGATAATTTCGAAACATTATTATCAGCTTGTACAGCAAATAAAGTGAAGAAGTTATTAAATTTTAGATCAAAAGATCGACTACTTTCCTTAAAAATATATTTTAACCAACAAAGTGTTGACGGCGCCAGAAAGAGAGGGCGACCACGGAAGACGTGGCATGACCAGATTAACCAGATACTGGACGATGGTCCTGTTAGAAGCTGAACAACCGTCGAGCTTGCATGCGAAGATGTATGAATGTAGACGAAGCGAAAGTTGTATGTCAGGACAGAAGAGTATGGCGCTCTATCCTCTCTGCCTACCCCCGCGGAGAAACAGCGTGATGGTAAGTAAGTAAACAAGTAAGATGTTTAATTTGAACCCCCTCTTGTCCATATTAGTCCCGCCCCGCAAACCTACCCCTTCCCACCACTCCACTCCCACACCAGACCCGACAAGTAGTCATTAGTCTAAAGATCTAGTTAGTTTATTACTGAAGATGACGCAGTAAGCGTTGAAAACGTTCTAATTAAAACTTTTTAATTAAAGTGTTGTAGTGAGAAGTAAACAACGTTGTATTTTAATTTCTTAAAAAATATATTACAATGAACTTCCACAAAGTTTGCCACGATAATTTCGAAACATTACAACTAAACATCTGCGCATGGCAGAGAACTGTCATAGCTGATCAGTTTGGTAGCTAGTGGTGGGAAGCGGAAATGGCAAAAGCTTAATCCAAAAACAGAAATATACGCTTGTAAATACAAAAACAGTGACACGAAAAGATGAATCTACTTTGAATGCTGGGTTAACTTAATTAATGGATGATTGATTAACTCACTGATGTCCAGTATAATACGGCTCATAACCAAATCTTAAATAAAACGGATTATTGCCAGTTTCATAGCCGAGCCTTAAGTAGTTCTGGTGATTGGTCTTGTTGCCCTCTCCGTGCTTGTCACCTCCGTGCTGTCCTCTGCCGCGTTTTTTCTGTAACCAGACGAAACTGATGAACCATGTACCGGAGATTACAAAGGCTGTATGGATAAGTACCCGCATTTAATGACTAATGGCACCACCAACATATAATCTGTATAGCATTGTTTAATGGCATCTTTCGAATGACGCCTGTGAATATTTCAGACAGATTTATCAAGTAGTTTTGTGTTGACAGCTGTTGAAATTGGGCAAGTTTGTGTTTGTTTGCAACCATGGTAAAATAACAATACGTCAAAATCGACCTTATGACCTTCTGTCATAGCATCTACTGTTGCAAGTTTAAATAATAATACGGCGAGGATCTATAGAAAAGCAATTTAAATATACAGAAGACCCAAATAGTGTAAACAACAGAGACAACATCATTAGATTACCCATAGGAAAAAAAATCTAATTTAAAAAAAAAATACATGCCATCATTAAAAACCCATTAGCGCCGAACAAATTTCCAAACCTTTCAAACACAGACAGAATTCTGAGAAGTGATTCAAATAAAGTGTGACCTAATTATTCAAATAAAATTTACTTTGCCCTGAACTGTCCCCATTAAATGTCGTGTTTTCTACTACAAATACAGGACTAAAGGCCGGTTGTTTCAAGTTGGATTAAAGTAAGCGTTCTTTTAAAGCATAGATTTTTACGTTCTCCACCAATCAGACGATCCGTTTTCGTAAAAATCTATGCTTTGATCGACCGCTTACTTTGATCGAACTTGAAACAACCGGGCCTAACTGATACGAGATATTTTGGGCCTATTTAAATTTTTAAAACTAAGTCATTTTAAACATAAAATTAGTTATACTAGGATTGATTAACCTCCTGTTATCAGGATAGCAACATTTTTATTCCAACACTAAATAGTCGGGACACATATATGTACATATGTACACATAAAGTTTCAATGAGAAATGCCAAGACATTTGTGAAATATTAATATTTATATTATATATTATTTAAATATTAAAACGGAAATATTGACTTTGATTTAATATTTGGATGAAGAAATTTTATGAAACTTTTAAAATAATTTTGGTATTCAATAGTTCATAATAATATTAGTATTTAATTTATGTAATTTTCATCACGTCTATATTGATATGTTGAAATATATATATTGAAATGTACAATTCAAATATACATATATAAATATAGTTATGTAATAGAAGTCAAGACATGATTGTTATGATACTGCAAATCATTGAGAAAAGACTTGAAAATATGAACTCCCTAACCTAACAAATACACATTAATATATTGAAAATAGCTGTCGGTAACCGTTTGATGTATGTAGGTACGTAAGTATGCAACAACTGAAAAAGATGTAGTAAACTCAAGATATTTTGTATCAAAAGTCTTACTTGCTAATTCTTATTTTATTCTACCTAACCTCAAACTTACCGTGATTTTTGATCCAGGATTATCTCTAATATTTGCCAGAGAAACTCTTGGAAGAGATTTTAGCATCTCCAATGCTTTTTCTGTAGTATTTTTTATACTCATGTTTACAATATTTGTAAAATAATAATATCCAAGACAATTGACAACTAAACCCAATCAATCCAGTAGTGATTAGTGATGGGTCCGCACTGTATTAAGTACTACAATGTAGTACTAAATTATACTGAAGTGTACAGTGGGGGGGAAGTTTGCGCGTGTACCATTCTACCAACGAGACCCAAATTTTGTCTTCTGCGCATTCCCCTACTAAGCCAAAATTTTTCAAGAAGTTTGCCGGCAACTGTACACTTCACAGGTTGCAAGTGAACTGTACATTACAAACTGCACACATTACAAACTACACACACCTCTAACTACTATTAATATAGACTAGTTACAAACCAAAATACTGTGAACATAGATGCACATTGCGGGAGTTGGTCTAGGGGTGTCCAAAATGTATAAATGTCGGCGGACGCAAGTATATATATATTTATTATGAATATATATCTATATATATAGTATATATATAATATATAATATATATATAGATATTTCTATATGTATTTAATATATATAATATTAATACAATACAAAACCCTGTTTATATTTGTATCTCTTTTACACGTATGCTGCGCTATAAGAAAGAAAGAGAAAAGACCATAGAATAAATACCGCGATTCGCTACTAACTTCGTACGCATTCGTTGTTAAAAAATATGTTTTATTGCCCTTCTTATACTTGGTTATGAAAATAATTTCTATCTCTTTCTGACTGATACATTTAGTACGTATTAGAAGACAGCAGAAACTAGATGTATCAGATTTGTTTTTTAGTGACTAGTCTATATTTATAGTACGTCTATGCTGATGAAGATCTGCATGTAGTAGTCTTCATTTTGAAATGCAGTTTTTCCCTTCACTAGTAGTGATTAGTGATGGGTCCACTCTCTAACACTAGAAGCGCCGCCGTTCCATTTTGTCCCATCCGCAAGTTTGATCGTCTTTAACTTTTTTGTTTTTTTATTTAGATCGGTGAAACTTTTTGACTTTTAGTAATTTTACATATTTATATAAATTTAAATGTTTTCAATTTTATAAAAATAATAGTTTATTAAAAGAATTAAGATAAACCTTGAAGTGCCGCTTGTCCCTTTTTTGTCCCGTCATTGTTTCAACGTAGACAAATTATGTAATAAATGCGTTTGCTTACCTTGGAAATGATTATAATAGACCAAATAATGAGAGTTTAGGTGAAGAAATTGATGGAGTCGTACATTAATAAGGGCAGAAATGTTACATGTGACTTTTTCACTTCACTTTTGTTAGCGAAATATTTGAAGTCCAAAAATACTAGTATCGTAGGCAAAATCAATAGAGCTCGCAGAGAAATACTCGTATCCGTGAAGACCGCAAAAGAAGAATTATACGGTACGTTTGTGCTACAAACCGGTGATACATCATTGACTGTTTATCAGGCTAAATCTATCAAAAATGTTCTAGCGCTCAGCACTATGCATTCCAATATATCAATAGACTCTAGTTCAAAGTAAAAACCTGAGACGATATTATTCTACAACAGCTCGAAATATGGAGTAGATGTCGTAGATCAAATGACTCGTAAATATACAGTAAAGGCAGCATCAAGACGTTGGCCAGTTCATACATTTTATAATTTGTTAGATTTAGCGGGTATAAATGCCTGGGTGTTGTATAAAATAATCAACAACAGAATTAAACGCAGATACTTTTTATTGCAATTGGGAGCAGAATTGGGAGAAAATTATGTCTAGTAGAAAAACAACCATACCGTATTATATTGATGTAATCATATTAATTTTTATTGTGAAAAACGCGTCAAATTCGTTCTCTTTCTTCGGGGTGGTCGCGTTTTTTTTTCCGTAAGATTTCGAAGCCAAGGGTAATTCTGCGAATGATTTAATGTTTTTAAATTTTGTCGTAAGAACACCCTCATGGTCGTAGCTGCACATGTTAGAAAGCCATAAATTTCTGAGGAGACAGGGAACACGATTTTTATCAAATTTTCTCCGAATCCGTGCTAAGGAAGCTATTAGTTTCTAAAATTGACATTTAACATGGTTAACATGCATTGTAGAAAAATCCCATAGATTTCTTTGGGTGACAGCTTCGCTTCCGTCGATGCCGTTCGCCGTTCGCCGGGGTGGTCTAAAAGTTAAATGTACCTAGACGCGCATTCCATCTATTGTTTGATTAGACTAATTATTAATAACAAGATATATATAAGAGCAGCAGATAATAAAAAGTTAGCTGGATTGCGATATTTTAATAGATAATTATAGGTAGATATAGGTAGACAATTATTAGGATTCTTTTATCAATTTTAAATGTACATAATTATAAAATTTTCAATTGTATGTATGTCAAATGTTATCTAGTTGTAGTAATATTATTTTGCTAGTGATTATGTCAAGTTCGGTTGACCACCGAAAATAAGTTTAAAAATAAGGTATGCTAAGTTGTATTTTATTGTATAGATTTAGGTAAAGGTACTCTGAAAAGTGGAAAATGACCACGAGTGCGTATCAAGTCCTGTGAGAAGATAGTGCCACCTGTGAAAAAAAATTGTCTGCAATAAATGCACAGATAAAGAATATTATTTATGCGTTAATTGCTCTACACATAATGATAACTAGTTTATAAATATTTGATAATTTGTCACAGTTACAATTACTATGCGAGTAGCGATGTTTTTGATATTAAACCAAAAAACATTAATATAATAATAAGTTTTTTATTATTTTTTTAGCCTTGTGTACACCTCGACTACCTAGCTAGTAAAGTATAACATTAGACTTTTAATTCATAATTTGTTATGTATTTGTTTTTCAGACAATAAGGATTTGATTTAAGTTAATTAATAAACGTATTTTAAATACATTTTTTTTATTTATATTTATGTTATCACAAAGGAGAACGGGCATTTTGGCCTAGGAACCAATAACAACATGATATATATAATTGGAAAGGTTTTTTATGTACTTCAACTATTGTTATTGCGGGAAGTCCCAAATCGCTGTGTGAAAAAATTATTGCACAATAAAGCCAGACTTAGACAAAAATAAAAATAATTTATTTTTTCAGAATTTCAACGTAAAATGGTATAACAACAAGTAATATGTCATTTTATGTAGGTATAGTGTTTCGATGTTTCGGACTGGATCAGATATGGCCCTGAAAAAGGCCTTTTCAGAACTTAGCGAAGGCGAGCTTCATGACTCGACACGGTCGCCACGAATCTATGTCTTCATTGCTATTTATGTATGAACAAAAGCTGAACGAACATAATATAACCCTAGTATAATATATCTACTGTAAAATATATCTACTGTAATAAATAAAATAAAAACAAACCTGCAATAGTGCATGTTCCCGTAAATAATCTGCAAGCTCAGGTTGATCTTGTGGAATATTTTCAGCCAAAATGAGACGCTGATACCTTCTGTTGTTTAGCCCACGCTGGCACATAACACAATGGTTGTAGTGTTCATCCATTAAGTATGCCGTTTGCGGTTCTAGGGGGGTATTAATAATCGGCGCTTCTAGTGTTAAACTCTCACGGAAAAAATATCGATACTTTTGGGTATCGATATTTTTTAATCGACATCTATACTTTTGTTCTCGATACTTTTACTCAATGAGTACTTTATGATAGGTGTTGGATACCTTTTTCCCAACTTTCAAATAAACTAAATTGCCGAAAAGGACTAGTATCCAAAGCTGTAAAATTGCAAGAGGCAATGCAACAAATAAAACGTAGGCTTGGATATAGTCATTTGATAGCAGGGGCGTGCAGTGAGAACAAGAAGCATAACTTTTTCCTAAGCATATATTTTGATAATAAACCGAAAGAGGATACATATACCATTACTTATCTCGTAATATTAATTACAATAATAATTAACATATATGTATATTATTTAGATTTTAATATTTCATAATATCCTGCCAGTTAAATATTTAATTTCGATTTCTTTCAGCTTCCAGAGACTTCGATCAATCCCGAAATTCCATATATTGTCGTTCAGTGCCAAAATTTTTCTATTCCGTGGGAGTGGGGTGGGAGGTTTGTTTCGGTTTCCAGATATTTCTACATTTATCTACTTCCCAAAAATATCAGGAAAAAATTTCACAGTGAAAAACACCACACTTCGATTTAAAATTTGATGTAAGCAATTTGAAGTGTATAGTTTGAAATGTGCACTTTCAAATAAAAATGTTCTATTGGAAGTATGTTCTTCGAAATACCTTTGAAGTGTATGTAGTTTGTAGCGTGCACTACACTTCAAAAGGTGTGAATGTAGTACTACAATGTAGTAGTTAGTACAGAGTACAGAGCGGACCATCACTAAAGTATTCGCTTTTCTATGACTACAGTCCGCAGTCTAGCGATGCGCGATTATGAGTTATTTTCATAATCGAATGATTAGTAATCGAATGATTTTCATAATCGAATGATTAGTAATCGAATTACGAGTTATCGATTATTTTTGCGCCCAAAAAAAATATGACGGTATACTTAAAAAATGATGTATACTTTATACTATGTCTGCAAAGGTAATAACTTATAATATTCGTAAGTTTTTAAAAAAATAAACTTTTCAAAGGTTGTATGAAAACCGGGGTATGTTGTTTCATTAATTAATGTAAACCGGAGCATTCCTAGAAAAAAGATTGAGTATTTTTTGTTTCTATAAATATCGATAATCAAATCGGAATATTGGAATGCTTCTAGTAGACCATAAATAAAAAAAATACGAATGTACTATGTCTGCAACGTTAATAAACTACAATATTTATAGCACGCTTATGGATATTTAGTTTGAAACAACTGTTTCTGTGAGATTTCGCGTAACCTTGAGGTCAAACTCAGTTTAACCCAGGATTTACACTTATTTTGTTCAAACTTGAAACATCCAGGCCTTAGGGAGGCTTCGGTTTAAATATAATTTATGCAAACAACATACCCCAGTTTTTGTACAACCTTTGAAAAAAGATTTTCAAATCACTTTTCAAAAGTCTATAATTTTGCACATGGCAACACGTCATTTAAACGTCATTTTAAATGTTTGACAGTGATTTATATTGTTTGTTGATAATGACACAAAGTAAGTATTCATGGATTTAACGATATTCAACAGTTTATGCTGTTAATTAAATGGTAATAAACACTTATAACAATGTTTTTTCAGAGAAAGCAAGCAAATTTTTTGACAGATGACGTTCATATCGTCAGATCTTACTTCTGCACTACGCAACGAATATAATGCGTACTGACAGATTTTCGAAATAGGTTCGAGAATATGAAGAAATGCGCCAGGAAGGTTAGATTATTGATAAAATTACGTGTTTTCCTACATATTTAGTCTTTGCGATTACAACATGTTTTTTAATTTGATCTATATTGTTTTTATTCCAGTTTCTCTGTTTATAATCTTTTCTTTGTTTGCAGGTAATAAAAGCCAAAACGACTCCAAGTGATATGCAGAGAAAAAATTATAGCAGTTCAGTTAGAGATTTTCAAAACACTACTGAAGAATCGGCAGGAAATTCACGAAGTTGTTTTGGAAAGGCATAAAGCCAAAAGAGATATGGCTTCATTTAATTATAATTGAAAGTTGTATTTTTTTTATTAAAATTTTCATTTTCCTGTTAATAGTTATATAAAATACAATAAAGCAGTTTGATACACCGAATATATTGTTTTATTATTTTAATTCCGCAGACGCCCTCTGTTTCTGCTGCCTTCGACAAACAATTTTCCTTACTTTTCCTTGCTCCTCAGTTCCACATGGCCAAACCATGCGAAAACATTGGTAAATAAAATTGAAGTTCGTTGTCCAGTGGCCATGTCACTGGCTACAAGGCTTGGTAGTAAGCTTCCAATACGAAGGAAATGTTCGCACTGCCCCTCGTGATGGAAATTTATTAACAAGGCACCCTGAAGATGCCTGTTGCGATTTAGGCGAAACGTCGGTTGACGAATGATCCTTCTGAGGACCAGACTTTGACGCGGGTTACCCGCAAAGAAATTAATACTAATATATTATATTTTCTCTATATTCTCACATTTTGTGGCCGTAACTCAGTACAGAATAAATTCCATATGCCGGAAGTATGTGCAAAAAACATGAAAAAATGTCAATTTTATCTATAAAAAAAATAGTGACAGTAAAGTATGCCTAGTAATTTAAAAAAAATTGTAAGTCTATTCTTCGCAGTTACTTTTTTTTCAATTATCACAGAATAAACTAAACATCACATATGAGCTATATTATACAAGGTGTGTCAGACCTAGTTCACAATATTTCATTGGTAGATTCCTGCCTATGTTATGAATCGAAAATATTCAGGCAACCCATGACCTAATATCAGTAGTTACGGAGATAATTAACTTCAAAGTTTGCATTTTTATACTTATCTTTTGCAAAAAGCTGGACCGTCATTAAAATAACTTAAAATAAAAATTAAAACTTTCGCTTTAACTTATAAAGATTGCTATGCTTTAACACAAGCCAAATGATTAAAACTTTTTTAAAGATTTTTTTTCAGAAATTAAAGTTTTTTCATTTTATTTGACCTATATTAAAGCGATTGAAATTTAAATTTTTGGTATACATACGTTACTTGATTGATGGTCCAACTTTTTTGCAGAATATTAGTCAGAAATATTGAAAAGAAAAATACAAACTTTGAAGTCGATTATCTCCGTTACTACCTATTGATATTAGGTCATGGTTGCTTGAGCGTTTTAGTCTCAACATAGGCAGGGATCTACCTACGAAATATTGTGAACTAGGTATGTTACATTCGGTATATGCAGCGATGATAAGTTGATACATATTAGTTATCGTAATTTGAATATGAATATTTTTGTAATAAGTTTTATTATTTTTATGATTCTTCCGATATTTTCATTAATTTTATGAAAATCGGGGTTATAATATTATTTAAAATTATATAAATAATGTACATTGGATGATATTAAAAGTAATTATTTTTATTGTCCTCAAAAAATAAGAACAGATCTAGGTACCTATGCCAAATTCAATAAACATATGTCTAATTTATTTAATACACCAAGTATTTTACAGCGTCATGTTAATTCGTTATTCAAAGCCAAATAATTAAAATTTAATATACCTATTTTTTCAAAATTGCTATTCTTAAAAAAATATATGTCTATTATTTTTAAATCCCTCTAAAAATCGAAAATTCAACGTCTAACAAACAATAATATTATCGCTGACCGCGGCGAACATCGGACCGAATATTCGAATGATTTCACTCGGCGTTGACATTAGTTACTAATTTTATTCGAATAGAATTAGTAACTGAGTAAATAATCGAATTAATAATCGACGCCAACGGCGAGTGAATCATTCGAATAAGCATTCGGTCATCAGTTACTAATTCTATTCGAATAGAATTAGTAACTGAGTAAATAATCGAATTAATAATCGACGTCAACGGCGAGTGAATTATTCGAATAATCATTCGGTCTGAAGTTAGTCGCGGGCTGCGGCAAAAGACAAAAGACATACGTTCACCAACATTCACTCACATTGTAAGGAGATTAGACAAAGAAAGACAATAAAAACTCTTTCCTTGTCTATGTTAAGAAGTTTTCGTTTGTCAAATACGTTACGACATTCTGTTATCATCTGTCTTCTTCTTATATATGAAGCCAATGGTATATCAAAAGAGAGAGAAATATATACTTAAGAATCTTTTTTATTCATACCTAATTTTCATTCAAATGATTCTACTAACCATCATGAGTGATCACTCGTGTTGAAATTATTCGGGATGGTTAGTAGAATCACTCGTTGTCGGATGCTTCGCGCAGTGGGTGGGCGTGATCGGTACTCGGCTCTCGGCTTTGCCTGGCGTCACATCGCGCAGTGCTAAATTGATATTCGAATGATTTTAATTATGAATGATTTTAATAATCGAATTATTCGAAACATTTCAATAATCGAATAATTCGAGTTATAATAATCGTAATCGCGCATCGCTACCGCAGTCCATGTCCATTAGGGATGGGTCGTCGACGTATTTACCGTCGACGAAACGAGACCGTCCACGTCCATCCATCGACGAGACGATCAACTAGTTGAATTTGTCAACTAGTTGACGCGTCAACTTCGTTACGCGGACGTCGCGGACGTTTATCTAAACATCGGGACGATAGTCAACTGTCTACGGTTTGACGCGACGCTGCTTATTTTTATTACGCGACGTTGGTTATTTTTATTACGTTAATTTTTAAAATTTAAAGAAGTTCGAAGGAATATAGTTTCGGGGAAAGAAAAACCGCTACTTGTGCTTATATGTAAAAAGAAATATTTTATTATTTATTTGTTTATAGGCTTTTACATATTGTTTTATATACTTCTTTCTATATATAATAAAGAAAGAAGTAGGTATACACAACAATATCAGGTGTAAGCAGTAAAATATAAATATAAACTACGTATATAAGCAGTGAAAGTATCGGGTATAAGCATTAAAATATGAGTATAAAAATTAAAAATATAAAGTACAAAGCAATGTGTGTATAAAAAAATATATTAGATGCACATTATTACATGTGTACAGGGTTATTTGGAAAACAATAATAACCTAGCAGGACTATATAGTCAATATATAATCAAGGCAGGAATATTCCTGCCTTGATTATGAGTATTATTTTTTGTAAAACGTTGGACTATCACTACACTAACTCAAATCGATTACGAAAAATTCATTCGTTTCAATACAAGTTAAATAAAATGATAAAAACCTTTACATTTATTTATTATCTATAAATTTATAAATAAATACATAATTTAAAAATACTTTACATTTGAGATGTTATCTAGAAATTTATTGAAGAATACATCTTTCAAAGTCAGACTTTCACTTTGTGGTGACATTATTAATAAATAAATATATCTGTATTATTTGTCAACTTTAAGGCTCAATTTGAGAAAAGGAACATTGTTCCCGAAACATGTAAAAAACCAATAAAAAGTGGTGTAAACAAAATTATAATAGATTAATTTTTTTATCTACAAAGTTGAAAATAGGGAAATTTATAATAAAAATTAATTAAACCTAAATTCAAGATTATATTACATATACAATAATTAATGTTGGACTCCTGAATAAAGACCATAGTTAGGTATAGAAATTTTTATTCCCTACAAGTTTGTTTATCATTTATATGCTAAAGTTGAAAAGTAAGAAAATAACACAATAATTAAATTTTAGCATCCCTTTTCAGGTAAATATATAAGAAGTCGAGATCGATCTTATAAAATATTGATTTTAGAAAAATATCTAGCCGGCCTATTAATTACTAATAGTTCAATAAAAAATAAAATAATTAAACAGAATTGTTTTATTTTATACGGCGTAAAATTGGGAATTCACCGAATCGTCGCATGTGACATCACAAAAAATCAAGTAAAAAATAATGGATAATAGCTTATTAAGCCTATCTCGCGCTACGCATGTATTCAAATTTCAAATCTCTAGTCATAGTTCGTGTACACAGATCTGCACTCTATGGTAGGGTACTTTAGAGTTGAAATGAAATTACCCGTCGAGCCGTCTATGGCATCTACAAGTCGACAGCGAGAGATGAGAGAGAAATAAACGGAGACGTTTTGTCTTGCTCTCGCTCGTTGCTTTGCATTGCGTTAATCTCGAATCGTCCACCGACCTCGGCGTCCGCTGTCCACCGTCTACGAATTCAACTAGTCCATGCGATAAACGTAAACGGTCGACGCGTCGATGCAACGTCAACGGTTGATTTCAACTAGTCCGTCCATTCAACGCCCATCCCTAATGTCCATAGAATGTGCCGCTCGCGATAAGTCTTTTGAGTTAAGCGAGGAAAGCACTAGTTTTGTAAAGTTAATATGTACCAGGCCAATTTTACCTTCGAAAATAATTCTTGACAGTCCAGGTGACCCAAGTGAAAAGTTTGTAAATTTGTATTGAAAGATTTTTTAAGAATATAAAATTGAGGTTAGGTGAAGTGACAATGTCAGCGTGTTTCGGTATACATTTAGGCAACAGTTCCGTCTGTTTGGTCTTAAACAACGATGGTAAATCTGATGTGGTCGCGAACGACTTGGGCGACAGGGTGACTCCGGCAGTTCTAGCGCTCAGTGAGACAGAGTGGGAAATCGGAGCATCCGCGAAGAGCGGTCAGTCCAGAAACAAGCCGACTATCACTAACAATAAGCGACTTTTGAACAATGATATTACGGATGCGGAGATCGACGCCTTCGCGGCGGCGAGCGATTGTAAGGTGATTAGTTACGACAGTATTATTAAATATGAATTTCAATTGCCTAATAAAATTGTGACCTTCACTCCCGATGATATTTCGTCGAAACTGTTCGGGAAGATGTTCAGCATAGCCAGTCACTCGGTGCTCACCGACGGCGAGCTGCAGGCCGTGCTGGCCGCGCCGCTGCACTGGTCCGAGAGCAGCCGGCAGCGGCTCATGACGGCTGCCGAGCTGGCCGGCTTCACCGTGCTGCAGGTCATCAGCGAGCCGGCGGCCGCGCTACTCGCCTACGGGGTGGGCGAGGGCGATGGGGAGGACTACGTGCTCGTTTACCGACTGGGCGGCTCATCGTGCGACGCAACCGTACTGCGCGTAGCTGGGGGTATGTACAGCGTGGAGGCCAGCGTTCATAATGAGGACATCGGGGGCAAATGCTTGACCCATGAACTGAGTGACTACATCGCCAGCGAGTTTTACCAGAGGTGGAAGCTGAATCCTAGAGAAAATCGGCGAGCCATGAGCAAGTTGTTCCACCATTCCGACAATTGCAAGCACGTTTTGTCCACGCTGAGTTCGTCTCACGTGTTCATCGAGTCTCTCTACGAGGGCGTGGACTGGAGCCAGAATGTTACTCGAGCCCGATTTGATAATCTGATTACCCCCAAATTGCAGGCGTACATGAGTCCGATACAAAGTGTATTAAAAGATGAACAATTAAAAAGTAAAATCAATAAAATAATTGTATGCGGAGGTAGTATGAAGATACCCAAACTGCAGTCAGCGGTAGCGGCGCTGTTTCCTGCGGCCGAGATGCTGAGCGGGTACAGTCCGGACGAAGTGATAGCGCAGGGCTGCGCCAAGCAGGCTGCGCTCCTCCTGGGTTTGCCCGAGTTAAACTTGAAGTCTGTGAATGTCGAAGTAGACTGCATATCTTCTCCCATATTTGCTAAATATAAAGATTGCAATATTTGCTTGTTTCCTGCTGGCAGTCCTTTATTTTCTGAAGTCACAGTGCCTATTGAAGTTTTGCCAGAAAGTAATGATAACCTCGATATTGCCCTTTATGAACAGAATGAAACAAATATTTTAGGAAATTTCACTTTTCCTAATGTCGGCAAGAAGACTAACATCCATGCTATTTTAAACGACAGAAACGTAACAGTTAGTGTTGTGTAGATAATTTATATTCATTTTAATAAAATAAATTATTACAACTTTGATTTATTTTTCTACCTTGCATGTAAAAAAATTCTGCTTAGCTATGACCGGCGTGTATGAACTGACCTGTGTGGCAGATTACTCTAGGAGAATTTGTTTGCAGTAAAAATATTTTTATTACTTTTTGATAAAATTGTTTTTTTTTAGATTTCGATTTATATCTGAGTGCAATACAGTGATACCCTGACTTAATTAATTTGGAGTTATGGATTTTCCTTCCTTTCTGGACTCTTTCCACTCTAATCTCTACACACTAATCTGTTAGAAAGTTTGAGATCAAACACAATAAATGATAAATGTAATTTTGTTCACTTATCATGTCACTTCTAAGTAATTTTTTATTGTTTCGATAGATACTCCTCTCCATTCTTTGATAGAGCATTTGTTCTATTGTTTAATGAAACTTTATTTAAAATAGGTAAACAATTTTTTAACCAAGATTTAATATATAAGCTAAATTAACAGATAAGATCAAGAAACTATAAATAAAACTAATGAGTTAGGTACCTGAAATAAGTGTTTTCTATTCGCGTTAAGATATATAACCAGGGTTCGAAAAAATCAGATTTTTGTACTAAAAAATCAAAAAATTGGATTTTTTGATAAATCCAAACTTTTTATCATTTTTTGCACACGTTGATTGATACAAACTTGAAATAATTAGAAATTATTATTTTTTATTTTGTGCGTGAATTATTATTTATTAAATAAATGAATTGCATATTGAAAAAAGCTAATATATGCAATTATTATATATAAGTTATAAAAGTTGCTCTTTCTAATGTAGTGTTATGGGCAGGGTTTGAAAAAATCCGATTTTTATAATAAAAATCAAATAATCGGATTTTTTGATATATTATGTCTGACATATATCAAAAATTGGATATATATCCAAACTTTTTTCTCTCTCCTTTTTTGCACACGTCGATTGATCATCATCATCACTCTTGGCACTATAACCCTTGGTGAGTCTTGGCCTCCTCAATAATCTTCCTCCACTCATCTCGGTCTAGTGCCAGCTCTCTCCAGTTCCGAAGCTCTAAGGCAGAGTGTCTTTGAGGACGTTGTCGCTCCATCTTAATTTTGGCCTTCCTAAGCTCCTTTGCCCTATTGGCCTTGAGTTCAGCAGGGACTTTGGTGCTTGATGCTCGGACATTCTCTCCACATGACCCAGCCACCGAAGTCTTCCCAGTTTTATAAATTTTGTGACGTTTGTCTCCTTAAATAGAGTAAAGAGCTCATTGTTGTAACATCTGCGCCAAAGTCCATTTTCTAGAACTGGTCCGAAGATACGCCTCAAAATTTTCCTTTCAAAAACGTCGATCGATACAAACTCAAAAATAATTGGGAAATACATTTTTATATTTTGAATATGAATTATTATTTATTAAATAAATGAATTGCATACTGAAAAAAGCTAATATATGCAATTGCTCTTTCTAATGTAGTGTTATGGGTGTTTGTTTCTTTGTGTGAAATAAAAAACAGATTATATGAAACAAATGAAACTAAAAAATAAGTAATATAATAAAAATAAGTAATACTTTTTAAAATACAACTAGCGACATCTAGTAACGACCGCAGATACTAAAAAAAACAACCTGTAACATTTTTTAAACACAACTAGCGCCATCTATTAAAATTTGCAGAAAGTTTTCTTGGATATACATATATCAAATATAAAAATCGAGCCATAAATATCGTGATATATATCCGCAGATATATATCCTATATATATATATATACATCCGCAGATATATATCCTCGAACTCTGGTTATGGGTGTTTGTTTTTTGTGTGATATAAAAAACGGTTTTTATGAAACAAATTAAACTAAAAGAACAACCGTAGCACTTTTCAAAATACAACTAGCGCCATCTAGTAATACCACAGATATAAAAAAAATAACTTGTAGCACTTTTTAAAATACGTCAAGCCATAGATATCGTGATATACAGGGTGTACCAGAGCTAGCAGCAGAAACTTGGCCGGTAGATTCCTGACTATGTTATAAATCTAAAATGTTCAAGCAACCATGACCTAATTAATATCAATAGTTATGGAGATATGCAATATCAAAGTTTCCATTCTTTTTTCAATATTTCTTACTTATTTTTTGCAAAAAATTGAACTATCATTACAGTAACTCATATTTATTATGAGAAATTCATTTGCTCCAATACAACTTAAATAAAATGATAAAAACCTTGTAAAAAAAACTTTTTTCAATTTTTGCAAGGTTTTTATCATTTTATTCAACTTGTATTAAAGCGAATGAATTTTTCATAATCATACTGTAATGATAGTTCAACTTTTTGCAAAAAATAATTAAGGAATATTAAAAAAAATTCAAATTTTGATATTGAAATAAAATAAAAATTGTGTTGATTTTTGTTTGTTGTTTGCTTGACTTTTTTTGTTGTTTTGTTTTTGTGTTGTGTGTTTGTTAGTTCTTTGTTTGGTTTTTGTTTGTTGTTGTTTTGATTGTGGTTGATGTTTTGGCGGTGGTGTGTGTTGTGATGGTGTGATTTCTCTTGAGTTGATGTTGGATGTTTGAGGTTTGTGATGTTGCCCTGTTCAAGTGGATTTCTTCTTTTGTGTCTGAGGCTCTTTTTTATTTGTTTGTTGTTTTGTGTATGTTCTTGTTTTTGTTGTTTGTTTTTTTTATTTGTGCTTCTGTTGTTGTGTTGTTGTTGTTTTGTTGTTTTTTGTTTTTTGTGGTTTGTTTTTGCTTGTTTTTGGGGTTTTGTTTGTTGTTGTGGGTTGTTGTGGTGTGTTGATGTTGTGTCGTGTTTAGTTGATTTTGTTGTTGGTGGTTTGTTGTTGTTGTTGTTGTTTTGTTTTGTTGTTTTTGTTTCGTGTTGTGCATTTGTTTTTGTTGTTTGTGATATTAGGCCATGGTTGCTTGAACATTTTAGACTCATAACATAGTCAGGAATCTA
>JADDOH010018911.1:0-23310 GCA_016648135.1 Agrypnia vestita
AAATGTATATGAAAACAGAATGGGTCTAGACTGGTTGACTCATGCGGAAGCTGCGCAAGACAGAAGAATATGGAAACACCTTGTAGAGTTTTTGGGCCTCCGAGGCTACTAGGATAATGGGATAAAGATAATGATGATAATCTATATAAAAAAATCTTAAAATATTGTTCCATAATTGGGCTAACGGAATTTCTAAAATAAAAATAATATTTGAATAATAAATATTAAAATAAAATACAAATCACTTTGTTTTCACCACTTTGTTAGACATAAAATTTACATGTTTCGAGAACAATGTTCTCTTCTTCGGGATTGTTTGTGTACTGAATCATGAAAAAGAGAAGATTTTTATATAATTAAATGGTGAAAACAAAGTTATTTGTGTTTTATTTGAATAATATTGCCTCCACAAAGTTCAAACCTTCATTCAGAAGAAGACAATTAATAAATGTACCTTCAGATAGGTGTCTCTACAAATAATAAACGCGATTAATGCACCCATAAATCCAGTACCTGACCACATAGGTAAATAAATATACATTTTACTGGTACCACGCCTCTTCTGACAGTCCTCTTGGTGCAACGCACTCACTTTACCTATCGATGTACACGCATCGGCAGCTCTCTATGCCGCTTCCGATATTGGACAGTTCGTTCACTAACTATTAAGCCTCAAAATCTGTATGTAGTTTCTATTACCGCTCGCTTACACCTGTGTTTAACATGCAATTTAATCAACACGCTTGGCGATAACTTGAGCACGAGAATATGTACTAGCTAATATTTACTGAAAGAGAACAGGACAAATATTGTGATAAGTAAAGTAAAACATTTTTGTTGTTGTTTTCCTAGACACCACCCCGTACAGTCGCGCCAGCTCCCATTTTTTTGAATTTGTATTTCCATTGAAAACAAAATATTTTCCCGTGTGCAGGAATACAGAAGTGTCAAAGTAAATTGTTTCCATTTAGATTCGGATACCGGAGAGGATCAGAGAAACGTCCGATAAAGAATTCCGACAGTTCATAGAAATTTCCAGAGCATTCCACACGGGGAAATATTTGACACGACACGGTGAAGTATTTGAAACAATGTATCGTAACTATTTTTTTTTTGTATTTTTCGGGCAATAGCTATCTATGTAACAATTTCTAGACATTTTTTTTAAAGAGTTTATATAATGTAATATTTTTCACTTATTTTTATGAAATTCGCTACAGGTTGTAACACGTTCGTTTCGACACGAGTGTTGCTTTAACAAACCTCTTTAAAAAATGAGTTAATACCTCCTATGTGGTGCAGAGACCCCAACCCGATAGTATAAAGGGTAGAAGATGAAGAAGAAGAAGTTTTGACAAACGTAAAATGTAGAATTACACTAATTAGATATCGTAAGGTGAGGTTAGTATAAGAGATTTGGGTGGTGTGGAGAGGTGGAAGGGGTAAAAATGAGGTAATATTGTTAATAAAGGGAATTCACAGGGCGATATTATTTTGTTGATTATTTTGATTTTCATTTCCATTTTTTGACAATATGAAAAAATTGTAAACATTAGTGTATTTAAAAGAAAAGTTATCTTTTTTGAACCTGTGTCTTGAAAGTCTGGGCAGTCTTAAATCTCGTCCAGTTATTACAGTCACATTGTCAATCTCTGATATCAGCGAATATCAGTAATAATATTCACACCTGTAAATTAAGTGTAGTCCTTGGTATGATCACTAATATGTAATGAATAATGATATTTAGAAACGTCCTAACTAAAATGGCTTGGTCTTGCAAATGCCAGAGAAGCGACTACCGAGATGTATCTTCTTGGCAAATGGGACAAACAAGAAAAATGAATATATGAAGACATACACGGTCTTGACTGGTGAACTAGTACCAAAGCGGCGCACACGGACAAAGATCTTTATATGCGTTTTATCTACAACCTCAAAAGACTTGATCAATTTCATCTTTTCGCATTCTTCTCCTGGCTTACAACCCAACAACCCCATAACATTGTGTTTTATCTCTACTTTATAATGTCCATTTCAATTATCATGTACCTCAGTACCTGGCATCTAAATTGAACTTTCTATCTAATTATAATTTGATAGAACGTTAGCTTTCTATCTAATTATAGACGGAGTGGAAGACTATAATAATTACTGTTGTATTTTGCTATGACTTTGTGGTTATTCATTATGAATATAATAAAACTAATTATCTTTGTTTACCACTAAAATTTATTTGGTAAAACCAATCGGTTTCGGAAACGACGTTTCTTCGTCAGGGTATTAAGTATTAAGTATACGCTGACGAAGGAACGTCGTTTCCGAAACCGGTTGGTTTTACCAAATAAATTTTAGTGGTGTAAACAAAGTTAATTAGTTTTATTATACTATAATAATTATTATAGTCTTCTATGGAATTCTTTAGCTTCTTAATCAATATGCAGTCGGTTAGGCTGTGGAATTAACTTTCCATGTATATTACAACATAACAATTTTCAAAAGTAGACAAAAGCAATATTACCATTTCTAAAACCTAGTTTAACTCCTCCGTCCTCATCCATTTCTCGTCTCGTTATCACAAAACTTGTTTTGTCACTATAATATTGTTTACCGGAAATATGTTTCAATTATTATAATTAATTCTTTGGTTGTTTGGAAGAAACTGCCAACTGCTAATAAACCCGCGTGTATGTACAAATGTATCCATAAATTGAATAAATATATAAAATCTATACCTATAAAACTCAATGTCTGTCTGTCTGTCTGTTCTCTATACAAATCCACACAGTTTTGATTCAAATTTTGTATGCTTATACTTTGGGACCCTGCGGGTAACATAGGCAACATTTCCCTCCTATTCTCATACCCCTTCCCCTCCCCCTGACATATTTTCGATGCAAATCTGTACTGTTTGACCGATCGGACTCAAAATTTGGAAACTTATTCTTTAGGACTCGGCAGGTAACATAGACTATATTTCCTCCTTCCCCTTTTACCTTTTCTCCTATCCTTGATATATTTTCGATGCAAATCTATACCGTATGAATCAAAACATTGTTTCTTCCCACAAATTTATTTTCAACTTAATCCTTAACCCGTGCAACGCCGGGTGCGAACAGCTGGTAAATGATAAATCTTTAGATCTCGAACCTTCCTCGATATAAATATGAAAGATGATGGAAATGTGAAACGTCCGTGATAATAAATCAAATTGGAGTCAAACGAAATGTATGGGAAAACTAATTTATCTCTCAGATATTCTACCGCGGTTCACGATAATGACTTTTTCTGCGTCAGCGCATTCTTTCAAACACGCCCCTCTCAATTATCCTAAAACTCCCGATAGTTTAATTGCCGCCCCCAACTTCTGAGCTGCCCGCCCTTCCGCGTATTAAACATTCTCCTCACCACTGTTCTGGCGTCTTAAAGTTCGAGAAAATTATCAGTTTTCGCTATCAGGGCTACGATTCCGTGAAATATTTTTTTAATCCAATCTGCCTACCATTTCACTTTAATGGCGAATTTTTTAATACATGACTCATCTTCAAAACCTTCACTTGCTTAGATGTCCAGAGAGGATTGAATATAAGCTTTGCCTTACAATATTTAAGGCTATTCACAACATGGCCCCTCAATACATAACCGACTTCTGCATTCCATTCTCCACAAATAATAGACAACTAACACTTCGCTCAGCATCAATATCTAATACAAATAGGTTAGCTGAAGTAAATCGCGCCCACAAAACTAATTTCGGTGATCGTGCTTTCGCGGTGGCTGGACCAAAATTATGGAACAAACTACCTGATAAACTGAGACAAACAGACAGCTTATCACAGTTCAAAAAACAACTTAAGACGCATTTATTTAGACAATCCTATAAAAACCTATAGAATCTGACCACAACAACGCTAGATAATGTTTTCCACTCCTATTGTGCACTCCGCGAAAACATATAATTCTTTCAGGGACTCACAAACTTAATTCCACTTCTTGTATGCCACCTAGTGAATAAGTAATAGTAAATAAGTTTTTTCTTTTCTAGCAGTAAGTTGTCTTGTAAGATAATAATTTCTCTGTGTAAAGCGCCCTTGAGGTGAGTATTCGCGAAAACGGCGCTATACAAATTATCCAATTATTATTATTATTATTATTATTCATACAACCGAATTTCTGTTAGTTCTATTTAAAATCTTACATTTTTTTGATAAATCTAAACTAAATTTTGCACAGTTGCCCTTTAAGATGACGAGCAAAATATTGTCACCCTTCTCTTTATATAGAAATCACCCCCTTCACCCCTGATGAACATATATACTATAATGAACATCTTTTAAATTTTATTTACATAGTTGAACTGCAGGATTTCGAAGAAACTATAGTCATCCAACTCCCTCTCCAAAGTATTAAACGTATATTATATCGAATTTAGTTAGTTCAAAAAACATTCACGAAACCTTTTGGACTTCTCACAAATCATAGAACCATGCCATTCTTGACACCCACCAATGTTACGAATGTAATCTAATTGTATTGAATGCCTTTTGATGTTTATAGCGTTTACTTTGTGGTTGGAGTAACATTACGTTTACTGGTTTATATATCACTGTATACACAGGGCCAAAAGGTAAGTAAGTGGGTTTTATTCGATTTGAAAAGAATGTCTTCCCTTTGTATCGGTAAGCCACAAAATATCTGGACCACAAAATCAGCCTAGCCAGTGAGCATTTTGAAATCATTTTTCCTGATGCCAAATTTAAACTAAAAATTTACAAACGTAAATGGAATCTACGTCAAATCAATAGAATTGTTATTTCTCAATCAGTTCAGCTTGTGTTGTGGTAGACTTAACTAACTTACTAGTCTCCAGGGGAAGATTGAAACCATGAACTAAGCGAGTATCTTACCACAGGGTAAAGCAAGCTTTGAGAAAGGGTTGAAATTAATCAATAGTACAATATATGATAAACTTCATCAGTTTATATTTGTGTAACTCTGCTAATTATAATATTTCAAATGAGATTTAATAAAGAATATACTTAGATATATGGGGTACCGTGTCTCGATTCCCACTTTTGTTCAATGATTTGTGTGATTTATTCTCCTGTATGAGGTGTGGGACGTGCCAAATCAACGGTTTCTAATCTCTGATGTCGATCTTATCTGTATGTAAATATAGACGTCCGCGCTTCTGAGTGCGTGTGTTTTTTTGTCACGCGATTGATTTTCTGTGAAAATTCGGTGCTGGTCAATATGCGTGGGGAAACGGCTCATTGACCCCACAGATATGATATAATGGAAGCTTCCCGAGTAAGTAATTTGTCAAGAATTAACTAACCCATAAATTAACTAACCCCCTTCAAGACAAATCTGACTGTTTTTAAATCTGTGTACAGACCCATCCTAATATATGGCCATCAAATTTGGATCCCGACGGAGAGAGAAAGCAAGCATCCAGGCTGCCGAGATGAGTTTTCTAAGGGGGTAGCGAGAGTCACATTGATGGACAGAATGAGAAGTGCCGACATAAGGTACACACTCGGCATGGTACCCTTACATAGAAAAATCACAATTGAGGTCGCTTAGACATGTGCTAATGCCAGAGGAACGAATACCAAGAAGAATCCTCCTGGGACCTGGGTCGCCCCAGATTAAGTTGGGAGAAGTAATAGTAAAATGTGCACGAAAACAGAATAGGTCTAGACTGGTTGACTCATACAGAAGCAGCGCAAGATAGAGGAACATGGAAACGCCTTGTCGAGTCTTTGGGCCCCCGATAATGCATGTTCTTCGTTTGTTGACGCTATGGTGGGTCGAGGCCCGCTACGGTTTCAAGTTGCTCGCGTCGTAAATCTACCAATCGGGAGCTCGATGTGAGAATCAGCTATCGACCAATGGTAAGCCGACGCGGGCGATTATGTACCGGCCGCCCGCGAACAGAGACCCCGGCCGCGCGCTGGTACCACTACTCTTTCGCCGACCGCCGTAGCCTACGCCACGTTACCTATTGTCCTCCGTTATCCACTACTGAAAGTGTTCTCATTAATAAATCGACCGGCTAAATTGTGAGTATTTCTTGATATCCTGTATCTCCATCTGTCCTGCGCTTATTAATCACACATAATAGTCAACCTAAGCATGCCTTCAGCTTCACACATAAATGTGCCTAACGAGAGTATTGTTTATGCGGATGCCTGTACTCTCCATTTATATCGAACACACTTATTTATCTCACAATACCAAATAATCCGTTTAAAATCTTTTAACAAGGCCATCTTCCAATATTTGGGTTAACTGATAGTAGCAGGTCTTTCATGGATGCCATTTGATCGTGCTGCCAGAAATTATTTGAATTATGTCGGTTAAGTTTGGGTGGAACCCATTGCATGATTAGAACTACGCACAGTTTAAAATACATAATTTAAAAAATTTTTTTTTTATTCAGTCATCCAACTGGGAAACATAATTGCTTGGTAGGACAAAATACAGAAAAAATAGTTTAATATCTGAATGAAAGAGATTGTTTCTAATTTAATTTTATCATAAACATAAAAGGGTTCGTAATGTATATAATTCACATGGTAAGGCAAGGGGACGAGTTTCTAGTATCTGCCTCACCATATGGCGATACTCTTCATATTAAGTATTAAAAATATCTATTGAATTCAAAAGATTATTATAATCTGAGTATATGCGCGGGATGGGAGAGGATTTTCTATTATTTGTATTGTAATAGATCTGAGGAACGTATGTCGCGACGCCAGAAAGAGACTGCATGACAGAGAGAGAGAATGTATAAAAAGGCGCGTGAATGTCGAGTCGAGCCTCTTTTACTACTATTGTTATCGAGACCGCATCTTACAGTATAAACGATTGTCTAAACCATTATTGTTGCCGAATAAATACTTACGAGAACAAAATCTTTACTTGGAGCAACCTCATCCCGAAATAAGATTATTACAGGTATGATAAGTTGGAAGGGATAAGAGGTACTTCTGTCTGGTAGTCGGAGTGGGACGTGGAAAGATATGTAGTGTAGCAGATGTGATGGAGTCACCAGTGTGGCAGATGCGGTGGCTGTATTTGATGTACGTGTATTCGCGAAGGCGCAGCGTGACTGTACACCTCTGCTGAAATGTACAACCAGCCTGGCGTGCAGCAAGTGTGCGCGGAAGGCGAGTGTCGGGATATGTGCGTGAGGCTGATGCGTATTGCGATACAGGCTGGAAGAGAATTTGACTAGAAGTTTATTGTAGATACAGTTGCTTTACAATATATAATATTAGCGTTACAATATGTTGGAGCGCGAGTTACTTCATGGTGTTGCGAGCGCCGGGCGAGGAGCGAGTGTCTATGGCGTCTCGAGCTTTTGGTCGGGCGCTAATCCCTCGAGCGTGATTGGCCCGTTTGGGATGCTCGAGGGACTAGACGTTCAGGCAGGCATGGCACGCCACAGTAGTAAGCTGGCGATTTCAGGAGAATCAATAAGGTTATGAATTATTTGGAAAAGGAAGGATTGATCTGACATTGCATGCCTGTTTTATTGGATCTTGGAATATTTATAATTTTTCTTGTTTTGGCTTTTTGAATACGATTGAATTCTTATAGTCAATCATCAATATTTATAGAATAATATTTTTATTATCAAATTTCCTGTTATCTTAAGAGGCAGAAGATAACTCTTGTACGTTAGTAAACTGTAGTTAAACATTAAACAATAAACTTTTAAGGTAAATATGATATAATACGTAAATACATCGTGAAACTTTAGAGAGTATCATAATTTTCGAGGCGGCCTTCACCTTTAACCAAAGTACCCGCTCGCTAATTGGCGGGCTCACCTGCGATGCTGGGTGATGGGAAAGTGCGTGGGCTGGCCGCACCAAAGTTCTCGTTTTGTTGGGCAAACAGAGAGCCAGCCTTTCTCGTGATTGGGTAGATTTGTTAGGACTAGCCCGCTGTGTAGATATTTTTTATTATATTTTATTGTAATTCCGGGAATTGAGTCCCTGGTCACAAGGTGTAAAATTGTGTAATGACTCATTTGTAACATCACCGAATTAAAAGATTTTTTATTTAATTTTTATTTTTTTATTAAAAAATGTAATCGAAACCTGAAAAGGTTTATTTAAATATATTTTACATGATTCAATATAGGAATATAATAATAATATAATTTTGATACAAAATCATTTTTTATAATTGGCCGAGTTTTAACATTTTTGTCTGTTTTGAATTTGTCAGTAGTCAGTTGTTTGGTCTGTTGTGAATATGGATGTTTTTAATAGGTATAAATATTTAATATCTCGTCGCTGTTTATATAATAAAGCCAATGTTTAGTACATTCTGAGATTAAGGAATCAATTTTTCATATAAATAATGGAGGAATACTAAAAAAAACATTGCCGTTCAACTGAAAAGTCTGCCTAGTAATTATTTAAAATATTTTTTATATATCTAGTCCGTGCAATTATTTTTTAAAACATTTTCATTCGTTTATCTCAGAATGTACCTACTAAAATTACACATAGTATTAATTATATATACAGCGACGATCTATTAACCTAACCTAACCTAACACATTCGTAAATTTTTATTTATTTATTAAAATAGGATGTTTTTAACAGGTATATATATTTAAAATGAAATAAAACGCATAAACGTTGTGGCAATGGCTTAATTGGAAAAATAATTGTATGCCATTAGTGTTTAAATATTAATTGTTTATTTAGAGGTTTATTTTTCGAATTAGCAACACATTCCAGCGACTGTGAATATGATAGCTGATTTATGCTCAGTTCGGTTTGCCATTTCACCATGAATAGATTTAAGTCAGAAAAACTCTTACAAATGAACCAGTTTAATATATTTTTTTCTGATGAATGGAAATAAAAAATTTGATTTAAATTTAACATAAGTCTGTTTGTAAAATAAAGATAACTCAAAAACTAATAATGTTATAGAATTTAAACTTGTGTTTTGTGTATAAATATGAATAATTTTGTTCCGTCCGGTGGACTCGCGTGACGTCATCTCTCGCAACCGATGTACATCGCGGCCCATATTCCGGCGTACGGCTATGCGTGACGTCACAGGTGAGTTGTAGGTCAATGATACCACGCTAAAATATACCAATATTAATATTCTTTTTCTATGTTATTTATTGACAGTTTTTATTTTATATTTTCTACGTTTCAACTGGCCAAGAGGCCCAATTACAGAATACTCAGGATTGAGTAAATCACCTAGATTAATTGTGACCTTACCGGGAATCGAACCCAGAAGCCTAGGTGTGAGATGGTAATATCACGCCCACTGGGCTACGAGACTCGATATTATAACATATTATATTATCAGCAAAATGAAACTTCTTCATTGTGCAAATTTATTTCGAAAATCGTATTTTAACGCTAATGGCATAAAGTTATCTTGGACATTACCACGATTTTTATGTGTTATATTTAATTTTTAAGTCACCCCTAATAACATCATTTATTTTTGGTTGTTAAAAAATGCCTTAAACTTACACTTCTTACAAAAATGTTTTCAGGTTTTTACGGCCGTTCAGAATCTTCTGCGTGTAGTTTTCTGGGATACTCTGTCGTGTGTATCTAACTCTCTGGCCACTCATCATCGGGGCTGATGTGGTTGTCACAACACATCAGCCCTGATGATGGATCCTGCAATGGGGTCTAAAACGTCGGCCAGAGATGTCAGACATACACGATAGAATATCCCAGAAAACTACAAGCAATAACGTAGAGGTTAATTATGCATAATACCAATAATACAAAATTAAATATTCTCTAACTTTAAAAAGTGATTAATATTAAAGCAGGCTCTATTGAATGATGAACCTTGAGTATTAATAATTCTAGAATTCTTCTCCAGTCCCCCAGTCAAAGTTGGATAACTCTGAAATTAAATCAATTACTTGATACTTGAATGTCTCACAGTTAATATTAACCACCTGTCTTGTGGAATTTCCGCCAAAACTGTGGAATTTAATTAAAGACCGCCCCACCCTGTCTTCCCCACTCTTCCCCCCCGCTAACACTCCCGACACCTCGGCAAGTTTCGCCCTCCTTCGGGAGTAACACCTTTTCGCATCCCGGTCGGGGCGCCCTAACTACCCCGCCGGCTTTAAGTTTAGTCAGCGCGGTTAAATAAATAAACAATACATTTTCAATCTCGACACCGCACTAAGGGTTGGTAGTTTATTATAGCCATATATATAATTTAAATAAGATATTGATTCAAAATTATTGATCCGAATCATAGACCAAGAAAATATATTGACCTAACCAACATTTATTTACAGAACATTTACTCTATACTTTGTTCTTATATTATCAACCTTGGAATTAATTTACTTATTTGCACTTTTGTTTGTTCATATATGTATATAATTTTTACTTAATTTACTTCACTTTACTTATATTTTTATTCTTATTTACTTTATATACTTTTTACTCTAAATTACTTTACTTTATTTTTCTTTTATTCTTCTAATTGCGTAGCCATGAAATTAAATATTTAAATGGAGTCTCAATGAATGGAATTGCTACTTATCTCAGAACAGGTATTTTTATGTACCTAGCGAGGTAGGTAACGATGAAGGCCTGCATACAAAAAATTGTTTATCGTATTTGTTGCTATCTTATTCATAAACTCTGTACATATTCTTAACATTAATTATGTTTTGATGCAAGCTGTTATAAAAGTTATTGAGCTAATAAAGGCCGATTTCTTGGCACTGAAACTGAAAAAAAAAAACAAAAAATATTATACTATTTATACCGTATACTTTGAATTGTTTTAATACTGTTTATATTAGGTAATAACGTTTTTTTATATCGATTTATTTTATGATGTTTAATGCTGTTGCTCTTGCTTTTATACTGTTTATAGTATTTTATCTTAAAACACAGAAAATACATTAAAATGTGAGGCGGTTTCTCTAGAACAGGCCTAGCCTAAGAGAGAAATCTTCGGGATTTCTTCCTGTAAATATATTTTTTTGAACAATAAAAATAAAAAAAAAAATTTTTTATTTTTAAAACTGATTTTTCTGTTTCGCCATTTGGTTTCCCGTTTGGTTTTTCTTCGAATGACTTGTTTAAAAATTACTACGATCTTGTGAATTTTGAAACAATTTATTAAAAACTTGGCCGTGAACACGTGAAAAATCACGGCACATAATAATATAATCAAAGACGACCCTTGCGTGTTACGTGAGCCGCGCGCTGATTGACGTGTCACACTCGGGCGCCCGGGCCTCATTAGCGGCTAGTCTTCTTCTTAGGTGTTGTTGTAATTCCAGATGAGTTACAGACTGACGGACGGACATTCGAAATTAGGGTAGTTGATGATGTTTATGATAGAGTAAAGAATGAAGATATTAGGAATGAATGTAAAGCTGATCATAGCATAATTCATTAAAACAGGGTCGGTCAGATGGTTTGGGCATATTGAGAAAATGAATGAGGAAAGAATGATAAGAAAGATATATAATGGAAGTGTTGATGGCACCAGAAAGAGAGGGCGAAAGCGGAATATGTGACATGACCAGATTATCAGAGACTGGAAGATGGTAACGTTAGAAGCCTCAATAACCGGCGAGCTTGCATGCGAAGATGTATGAATGTGGATGAGGTGAGATTTGTTTGTCAGGACAGAAGAGTGCTTCGCTCTATCCTTTCTGCCTACCCTCATGGCGAAATGGTGTGATGTTAAGTAAATAAGTAAGTATGATGTTTTTACTGGGTAAATACTTTAACAGGATAAATCTGTCAAAGGAAGCAAGACTAGCCGTACAAAATGGCATTCTAGTGCCAACCCTAATGTATGGAGTTGAAGCCTGGAATTAGCAAAAGAGGAATGAAAGTAGACTGAATGCGGTAGAAATGCGGTCACTAAGATGCTTGTGTGGAAAATATTTGGTCGAAAGTGTAAGGAATGAACAAATTAGACGTGAATTCAATGCTGGCTGAAGTGTGGTAGATAGAATAAAGAAAGGAGTGCTGAGATGGTTCGGTCATGTGGAACGTATGAACGAGGAAAGGATGGTTAAGAAAATATATGAGGCGAGTGTTGAAGGCAACAGAAATAGAGGGCGTCCGCGAAAGGCCTGGCACGATCAGATACACCAAGTGTTTGAGGATGGCCCCTTTAAAAGCCACAACAACCATAGAACTTGTATGAGAAGATGTATGAATGTGGCCGAAGCAAAAGTGGTGTGCCAGGATAGACGAGCGTGGTGTTCAATCTTCTCTGCCTGCCCCTGCGGGGAAACGGCGTGATGGTTGGTATGGAAGTGTGTCTTAAATATATCGGAGAGGGAACATACTTCCAATGTACTCCAGTCCTCTGGCCTAATGGAGGGGTTTAGTTCAAGTCTGTAAAATTTTATATGATAAATACCTTAACATTGCGTTCTAACAATGTTTGATTCGATAAAGAGCAAGGCGTCAGAAGGGTGGATTTTAATCAGTACTGACATTTGTTAGCCTCCATCTTCCTACATCAAATACACTCCACCATCTTGTAGACTACAACAGATGATTTCTCCTTCAAATATTGTATCGTTTTTTTGTACTTTTACCAATTGGCGTTTTGATTGGAAAAAATGGAATGGAATTTTAACACAAAAATCAGCACTCCATAGGTAAGCCTTACAAGTATATAAGCTAGTTTCGCAGTATGCCTTGAGTAAGTTGATGACGTAACGCGTGTACCATCAATATCAGCATTAAAAGAGTATAATTTCATTGAATGTGTAAAAATTTACTTTTATTTGTTATCTACATAATATATATAAAACCATATATTTCATTTCCATACGTCCGTTCATCTGTTGTTGCATGGTAAAAAAATATTCCTGTATTTTTATTATCTGACAGAATTTGGTATAATTTAAAAATAAAATACTAATTTTATAATTTTTAATAATATTTTTATATGTATGTTCCATGCAAGCTTCTTCTCTGCGAGACTCCTATAATTAATAAAAATATAATTTTTCGAATTCCCTTTGTGGCGCCATTTAGTAAATTAAATAATTTAAAATTATTTTAACCACACTTAAATTTTTACAACAATGGTTAAAACAATGTTTAATTTCTTCTTCGAAAAGAAAAATGATTTTGTTTTTTTTATTATTTCAAAAAAAAAATCTATCGATTGCTAATCAATGGATATAGAGAAGACTTGTACTAAATTACGTACATATTTGTAAATACAAATCTATATTTGAAGCCATAAAGACAGTTTATAACAATAAAACTATGTTATAATTCGACGAGGTGAGATTAGAAAACATCGGTGATTTTCTATCGCTACCACCGTTTAATTAGTACTATGAAGTAGATTTGAGTAACAATTAAATAGAATAATTCTGAATGGTGTTATTAGTATAAGATATCCGGATGTTACCACTATTATTGCAGATAAAATAGAAGAAAATGGTAGAGCAATCCATTTAGTGAGATTTTTCCTTCTGTAGATCCGAATTTCGAATGCCATGCTTCCATTGCATAAAATAATATCAATACAATAAGCAGACATACAGATGGATTTTATGACAATAAAAAACATATCTTAGATTTATGATCACAAGAAAGAAAATGTGTTTTAATAAGTAAAGCCGACTGTAATACATCACAAATGGTAAGTTTGTAGAAAAACACGTCGGGCGGGAGACGGAATTCCT
Organism: Agrypnia vestita; assembly: GCA_016648135.1. NCBI lineage: Eukaryota > Metazoa > Arthropoda > Insecta > Trichoptera > Phryganeidae > Agrypnia > Agrypnia vestita. The sequence continues at coordinate 13,709 of JADDOH010018911.1, forward strand.
GGTTGAAAAATTTAAGAGACTTGTCCAGATGCACTTCTGAATTATTTCGCGCCAGAGCATCCAGAGAGAAGATCGCCAGGATGTTTGTAACCTTCGTCAGAAGAAGGCATGCAGAGACAAGAAGATATTAACTGAAGAATTTTTTAAATTTAATTTCAGGTTCAGATGTATGATATTCCGTATAGTTAAAAATGTTCTCAGGATTTCATGACCGTTTGGAGTTTTCTGTGTGTAGTTTTTATAGCAACGTCCAGAGAGGTCAAATATACAGGTTGTAACAGAGCTAGTCCACAATATTTACAATACAGGTAGATTGCCTAGGTCATGAGTCGAAAATGTTAAAGCACGCATCAACAGTTATGGTGTTATATAATATCAAAAATTGCTTTTTTTCAATATTTCTGACTTATTTTTTACAAAACGTTGAAATATTATTACAGAAATGTATATCGATTACGAAAAATTCATTCGTTTCAATAAAAGTTAAATAAAACAATAAAAACCCTGAAAAAATTCCAATTGGAAAACATCCCAATGGGAAGGTTTTTGTCATTTTATTTGACTTGCATTTAAGGGAATGAATTTTTCATTACTGTGATGATGGTCCAACGTTTTGCAAAAACTAAGTAAAAATATAAAAAAAAATGTAAACTTTGATGTCGCGTATCTCCTTACTATTACTATTACTAGACCATGGTTGCTTGAAATGTAAGACTTATAATCACGGCAAAAATCCGCCTGTAAATTATTGTAGACTAGTTCTGTTACACTGTGTTTAATGGCAGAATATCTCAGAAAACTGCACACAGAAGATTTTGCATAGTGTTGGGATGTATAAGAAATTGATATCAATTTTAATTCTTCTTTTTTAGTTTCATTCTTAATAACAGGGCTATATAACAATATTGTTATAAATATTGTATGCTTTTAATATTAGAAATTTGAGCAATGACTGTGTTCATGATAGCAGCACAAAACGCAATACGAGAGTCAGTTTATTTTATTGCTTTAACTTGATGTGTATCAAAGGAATTTGTATTAACTTTAATACCAAAATAAAATTAAACCTTACTTAACCTAACTAATGTAACATATTGTAAAGGAATATAACTTTTGGTAAGTTACTTATGCAAGACCATGTACGCAGTGGTCTGGTCACCAGAACACTTATTAAATTTTGAAAATATCTTTGATTTTTCTTCTTCGATTCGTTTTGTGTACTTGTTTTGGTTCAATAAATAATATTTTAAACATAATACAAATTTATGAGAATCAATCAACAAAGACATTTTATACGAACCGTATATTTTACAGAGAAGCAAATCTCGGCGTTTCGCTGAAATATTATTCAGCCGAACTGATTATTTCTTCCAAAGTCGTAAATTATATGCACTTTGTTGTAGTGTTCTTCTACAATAGAGGTCGCCAGTGTGCAATATGTACTAATTACATCTTCGGGCTTTTCTGCGACATCTCTTAAAGCTTAATGATGAAGTTGAATAAGACTTCAGTGAAACGTCGACATTTGCTTCTCTGTAAAATGTACGTTCGTATAAAATATCCGTTTTAATGAACACTTAAATATATCCAACGACCGTAATAATAATTTTAACTATTTAGTAAAATAAATAATCGCTTGATGGCTAACTCTTTCAGAGAAAATATCTATCTCTTTTGGATAGTGTAAAAAAGTTTCAAATTGCCTTTAATAGGGATGTTAAAATGAGCTATCAAAGAGTGGTGGTAGAATAAATGTTCATTTGGTTTAATAATTAAAACGTCTGCCTAAAAGTGAATACTTTTTTAAATCTAATAAACTACTTTTTCTATCGATGTTGTTAAGTCATCCCTATTGTTAATAATCCACATTATTGTACAGTATTCATTTCCCATAACCTCTTTACTGAAACAAAATATCACTAACCGTTCGTTTGGGTTCGTTCAAAACGTACCCGAATTAATATAATTTCTTGGTTACTTAACTCACTTAAAGTATTACAGGAATATTGCTATTTCCAGCAGAATTAATTCTGTCACAAATCTACGTAGCCTTGCTCTCGTTCACTTACGCGCAGTCGCTCCAATAATAAATCTTTACTAGTTCGGCACTGGTTTTATTTCAAACTCAGAGGTAACAGAAAAGTTCAAATGAAATTTTCATAAAATAAGCACAGAATATTTTATTTTATTTATTTATTTATTTTTTAATTTTTTAATTTAAAGACTATCGACAGGTCAGAATGACCCTAATGGATAGTCATTTAGGACAAGGTGATTAGTACAGTTACAGTTTACGATGATACATTGAAATAAAACATTAATACATTATACAATATAAGTATACTACAGTAAGTGATTACAAGATGAATGAAGTTCACATTCTCAGCACGACATGATAGGCATGTAGGCTCCCAGGTCAACTAAGTCAGAAAATGTGTACCCGCGCTTTGTGGCTATAAATTTTTTGTTTAGGTTGATTTCCGAAGAGTCCGTCTTACACGCTCAAACTATTTTCGGTCAGGAGCGATATAATTTCTCTCTTTATCAATAAGATAAGTACAGTGATAATTAATAACTATTTCGATTGAAATTCTTGCGGCAGCTTAATTGTTTCAGAAAAAAAATTCTTGCTTGGTTTCTGGACGAAAAAACTTTGGATCGATTTTTAACCCTTTTCCCGTGATCCAATCGAGCTGAAACTTTGCAAGCAGACTCGTGGCGCTGATCAAGACGATCTATCAAATTTTCTTTAAAAAAAATTAATACATTTTTGGATTTTTCAAATTTTTAATGTTTTTTTCATACAACTTACTAAGTTGTATGAAAATATTTCAACGCGTATGGTAGACACGTATACTGATTAAGGTATAATTTTGGATTTTTGCAAATTTTTATTACTCCCTTTCGTAGCGTCGCTCGACCGAAGCCCAACGCGTAGGTTAAGCGCCAAACTAGTTTCAACTAGTAAATGAGAAAGGGAGTATAATAACAACTTGTTTTTTTTGGGTTACTTTTTTCCGTGACGTGTGTATAAATATAGTTTAAAATAGTAATTTCTTATTTTACAGATTTGTAAGATACTAGTCTTGTTTTATTTAGGAATACATTATAAAATATTACATAATATGTGTAAAATTAATAAAATAAATTAATTTATATCTAGATTTTTTCCATAAAATAGCACGGGTAGTCGGTCTACTTACTTTATTTGTATGTATTTTCTAGATTTTTACAATTTTCTATTGTATGAAATATCATCATGATCGTAGAACAATGACGGATGTGCAAAAAATTCCATATTGACTTTTTTGATCGTTAAAAAGTGAAAAAAGAAGCCATCTTATGGTATGGTATATAAAAAGTGTTTTTTTTTTCATTAATTTAAGCGTCGTTATACGAAGTCGGTATAACGACGGTTCTGATTTGAGATCGTAGAACAATGCGGCATGTGTAAAAACGTCGTTGTACTGCGCTGACTATATTTGAGGTTTTAAAGGTATCTACTTTAAATAACTTACCCAAGTTTCAAAGGAAAATCTTTTGTAGTTAAGTATCATTATGTAAATAAAACTTCAAACTGTCCTCCTGCAAACTTGAGAAAAATCACATGCGTCGTTGTTCTACGATTATGAAAAATTATTAGGCTTTGCATTTATTGAGTATTAATCAACAATTATTATTACAGATATTTTAATAATAAACAAAATGTGAGATCGGAGCTTTGTTCCAATTTAGCCAACTGGTTCAATTATTTGGACCACGAGATTTCTAAAGTGGACTTCAATAGGCTCTGAGGTAAAACACAGGTAATGAAAAAAGTAACCCATAAAAACCAAATTTTTACTATACTCCCTTTCTTTGTAAAATATAACAATAATTTAAGACGAATTAAAACAATAACATAACACTAAACTTACAGAAATATAATATATTTCTAAAATGTCAGATGTTTTGAGATGTCAAGATTTCGATAGATTCAATTATCATCAATATCGTACCTTATGAATTTCCAGCGTCAAATGATTTAGTCAGAATCAGATTTGAGCAATGTAGAATTCTTCAAAACTAAGCAGAAATCTAAAAGAAATAAATTATCATTTGATTTTTTCCCAAAAAAACAAATTTTGCTGTCATCTGTGAACCAATTGTTTTGTAAATTTTCGAAATTCGTAGTGATGTACCTATTATACCGACGGAGTAATTCAAATTTAGAAAATATTCCGCGACGTTATCGGGCCGCCGCGCCGTTGCTAATCAAACTTTTCAATTGATTCCAATTTGAAAAAAACCAAGAAAATTTCTAAAAATCCGAAATTATACTATAATTATTAATTTTTTTTAACGAAAATTTGATCGATCTTCTTGATCGTCGCCACGAGTCTGCTTGCCAAGATTCAGCTTGATGGGATCACGGGAAAAGGGTCAAAAATCGATCCAAAGTTTTTGTTGATGGCAAGCCGGCAAGCAAGCAGACGCCACGAGTTAATATAAAGGGATCAAAAACTATAATTAAAGACAATAAAAATCGTAAGAGTATCGGTAAGAAACCTACTTAATACAAAGCTCTTTACATAGTACAATCATCGCGAATGCCAGGATTTTTGGTACAAGTTTCGTGATTTTGGGTGCAGGTTTCCAATTATGGCAACAAATACACTGTATCTGCTTCCTATCCATTTTAATCAACAGGGTGGATACGTCATAAAATAAATCTAATAAAATATTCGGCCGTATTCTGAAAATAGCAATACCGCTATTTCTGTTGTAATGCCGATAATGTTGACAGTTTTTAAGTTTGACAGGTTTGAAATTTAAAAATTCAGAAAGCTTAGGTATTCACAATTTGTGCTTCCTGATTATTAAATTCATTAATTTATAACCTGTCAAACTTAAAACGTCAACATTGACGGCATTAAAATGTTATAAAATAACTGTCAAGATAAAGAAACAGCAAAACGCTTACCTTTCACTTGACTACACTTTTATCACTGAACGATAAAAAAACAAAAATACATTTTTCAAAATAAAACACGAACATTCAATGTCACGACGGAAACAATATGGCCGGTGTGCAATTAAGTTGATGCATATCGATCGATGTTGCCAATATTGCAAAACTACTTTTTGAGATATGAGGGTGGTCCAATTTAGTTGCCGATCCAATTTACCACACTCTCCCCTGTTAGGTTATTTCAAGGTTAAGTCGACATAATTTTTTTTAAAATTCATATTGTGGTTGCGATGGATATAATCAAACATTTTTCTGGTACCATACACAGATAGCACATGTTGCATGTTGCATTGCCAACGCAACATGGAGCGGAGTATGCTAAACGTAAGGCTTTGTGACGGGTGGACGAATACAAAAATAAGGAAAAAGACAAAAGTTAGCGATGTTATACAAAAAGTAAAAAAACTCGAATGGAACTAGACTGGTCATGTTATGAGAACAAGCAGAGAAAAGTGGACGAAAGACGTAATGGAATGGTATCCCAGAAACGGAAAAAGACAAAAAGGACGTCAAATTAAGAGATGGGAAGACGACCTACCAAGAGGAGGGAGAAAAATAGCTCACAACAGAGACGAGAGGAAAAAACTAGGGGAGGCCTATGTCAGAGAGACAACCTGACCAACAGACTGGCTGCTTAAATGACATTTACTACGTATATATATATATATATATATATATATATGTCAGTTCTAACTACTTTGGGGGTAACCCGCGTCAAATTCTGGTCATCAGGACCAGTCGTCTGCCAAACAGATCTCACTGTTCATCTTCAGGGCGCCTTGTCGATGAGCTGCTTCTCCAAAAAGCGTATAACCGTTTGGGTCCGGAGCTCACCGTCAAGTGAAAGTTTGAAAAATTCTGCGTCAGGTGTTTGTGGAGGAGTGGGTTTCTCCAGCGACGCCGTTAATGTCTTTGGCTCGGCTTCTAGTAATCAATAAAAGATTACTAGATCTTCTTCTAATAGATGTCTTCTAATAGATTACTAGAAGCCGAGCAAAACACATTAACGGCGTCGCTGGAGAAACCCACTCCTCCACAAACACCTGACGCAGAATTTTTCAAACTTTCACTTGACGGTGAGCTCCGGACCCAAACGGTTGTACGCTTTTTGGAGAAGCAGCTCATCGACAAGGCGCCCTGAAGATGAACAGTGAGATCTGTTCGAAACGTCGGCAGACGACTGGTCCTGATGACCAGAATTTGACGCGGGTTACCCCCAAAGTAGTTAGAACTAACACATATTGTACCCGTGAAAGCCTTCGATTTAACATATATATATATATATATTTATGTGTGTGTGTGTGCATGTATATGTGTATATCGTACTATTTCAGTGTATCATTTTCTATTTACTTATGTTAAAATTGTTAAAATGGTCAGTGAATAAAGGCTTTATTATTATTATCATTATAATACACAGATACATCAGGAGTTTCAAATGTCTCAAGGAAAGTCTCAACACAATATAGAAGCACTTTGACAGCTCGAGAAGCGGCGCAAAATGCTTAGAAAACGCTTGAAAATTCATTAGTATGTCGACCGGGTGTCTAGCGCCGCGGGCGACCGAGAGGAACGTATCAAGCCGGCTCGGGTTGCAGCCGGGCGAATTGAATTTGAAACACTAAATTTACCGAAACAATAATATATTGAGAATTACCCAAAAGACACTACACTCCAGGTGCGTGCAGTCAGTGAAGCGTGAATTGTTGATAAACGTATATTTTGGAAAAAAAACGATAGTATTTTTTTTTCGTCAATAACTGTCAAACTAACTAACTAACCATCACGCCGTTTCCCTGCAGGGGTAGGCAGAGAGGATTAAACGCCACACTCTTCTATCCTGGCACACCACTTTTGCTTCGGCCACATTCATACATCTTCTCATACACGTTCTACGGTTGTTGCGGCTTTTAACAGAGCCATCCTCAAATACTTGTAGTACCTGATCGTGCCAGGTCTTTCGCGGACGCCCTCTATTCCTGTTGCCTTCAACATTCGCCTCATATGTTTACTTAACCATCCTTTCCTCGTTCATACGTTCCACATGACCAAACCATCTTAGCACTCCTTTCTTTATTCTATCTACCACACTACAGCCAGCATTGCATTCACTTCTAATTTGTTCATTCCTCACTCTATCGACCAAAGATTTTCCACACAAGCGTCTTAGTGACCGCATTTCCACCGCACTCAGTCTACTTTCATTCCTCTTTTGCCAATTCCAGGCTTCACTTCCATACGTAAGGGTTGGCACTAGAACGCCATTATGTACCGCTAGTCTTGCTTCTTTTGACAGATTCTTATTGGCCATAATTGCATTTAGTGCACCATTAACTTTGTTTCCCGCAGTTACTCTCCTTTCGATATCATTCTCAGCCTTGCCTGTCAAAGATACATTAATAGCGATATTTTTTTTCTTTTGGAAGCTTTATATCAATAAATGTAAAATAACTAACGCTTCAGTTACTAATGACATTTTAAAAATATATGTAATGAGACAAAGATCTCAACATTAGAATCAAATTATCAACATTTTACAATTATTAAGGATCATTAAGTACTCACTACCACCTAAATATTAGGTATATAGAGTAACACGGTTAATCACCCTTTTACTAAAACTGTATAAATGCCCTATCATGGTCATTAAATACTCACTATTAACTAAACATTACATAGTCACACTATTAAAAACCCTTTTGTTAAAATTGTATAAACGCCCTATCATTAATATTATATACTCATTACTAACTAAACGTTATAATATAGTCACACTGTTAAACACCTTGTAATAAAATTGTATAAATGCCCGAGCTAAAGAGAATTATGTACCAGCCAATAAATAGTGGAAAAAATTTAAACTAACTAACTAACTTAACACTACGCCGTTTCCCCGTGGGGGGTTGGCAGACAGGATAGAGCGCCACACTCTTCTGTCCTGACATACAACTCTCGCCTCATCCACGTTCATACATCTTCGCACGCAAGCTCGCCGGTTGATGAGGCTTCTGACGGGACTATATTCCAGTGTCTGGTTAATCTGATCATGTCACGTCTTCCGCGGTCGCCCTCTCTTTCTGGCGCCATCAACACTTGCATTATATATCTTTCTTACCATTCTTTCCTCATTCATTCGCTCAATATGCCCAAACCATCTGAGCGACCCTTATTTAATTCTATTTCCTTGTACTAAAATTGTATAAATGCTCTGTCAAGGTCATTAAATAAATCACTACTAACTAAATATTATATTATAGTTACAATGTTAAGCAACCTTGTACTAAAATTGTACAAATACCCTATCATGGATATTAAATACTCACTACTAACTAAACATTATAAAAACAGATGTTAAACACCCTTATACTAAAATTGTATAAATGCTCTATTATATGGTCATTAAATACTCACTACTAAATAAAATTTTCTGTTGACATCTTTTCAATTATACTAGGATTTTTCACTTCTAAAATTACTAACTTATAATATATATTTTATTTTACAAAATAATTGCTCTATCTCTTAGAATAACTTATTGATTTAGAATTTTCTTTATATATATTTTTAAATGCATATAGTAACTTGCGGGTCTCTTAAAAAATATATCATGAAGAATCACTAGAAATATATATCTAAATAAAAGCTTGGCCAAAGAAAGCTCATTTTGAGGCTTTCAACTTCAAACGTAAGAAGAAGTTGTTTCAGTATAAATTATCTTCCCTCACGTCTGTCTACCACTTGGAAAATAAGCGGCGACGTGTATGGGAAGCTGCGAAGCGCTGGCACGTGTAAATAAATGATTTTTATTTCCATTCTATTTTATTTAGAAATCAAATAGCTTATTGAGTTAGTAAGTTGTACAACAATATGAGAAGAAACAAAAAAAAATGATCCGATTTCACGATTCTTCTAAATAACGTGAAAGATATAAAAGAATGGAAATTTTTTAATATAATTTTTTCCAGAGAGAACAGGAGTAAAAAGGGAAGGGATATTTGTGGATGTGTACTTAAAAAAATGTATTTCTTACAGACATTATTTTTCTTTATTATTAATTTATCTAAGCACTCATTTGTTTTTACATTATTGTCACTGGTTACGGCTGCGGTAGGTAAATGAAAACACTGGAAATTAATTAGCCTAGTCTCTCGAATTCTCAGTGTTAAGGAGGTTTCCTGTCGCTTCTAGGCTATTTCAGGCGTCTTTCGAAAGTTATAGAGATAATACTAGAGAGCTGTAGGCTGTTCTAGAGCCTTAAATATTGTTGTTCCAAAGTGACATATTACAAGGGATTCGGACACTGCGCAACTTCTTCTAGTCACCATTTCTTTACATTATTAACATTTTTATTTTACAAACGTATGTATGTAGATACACGAAAAATAAATATAAGATATTTTAAAAAAGAAAACTTATTCATTAAAATAAATATATGTTAAATACAGAACGACTGAAAGACCGTAATTCGGATTATTGCATTGTCTAAAACACACAAACAGACAGTTACTCAACACAGTAAAGCTCCGTAAAATTTCATACTTTGTTCATATAATGAGAGGCGAAAAGTACTCCATCCTTCAGCTCGTCATGA
>JADDOH010018912.1:0-30094 GCA_016648135.1 Agrypnia vestita
CTGAAAACGCGATCATAAATGCTCCAAAAACACTAACTTGGTATTACGCGACTAGTCTGTCTGCCTTAACTTTTCACTTCGACTCGAGGGATAAGCTGCTCGCTATTGAGTATTCAAATCCTTCGTGACAAGCGCCAAATGATGCCAATTCAATGCAGATATTGAATGTTGAAGATCATTAATCATCACAAGTAATTACCACAGTCCGTTTTGCTCCAAAAAGATATGACAAAGAGGAAATTGTGATGATTGATTCTGAATATATTCATATTTTGTTTCACAAATTATTTAAAATATTATACAAGTAATAAGACCTTTTTTCTTTGTAAAACTTTACAAAGAAAAGTATAAAAAGCTCAAATGCACGCAACGATCCATGGAGAGAGCCATGCTTGGAGTAAGCCTAAGAGATAGAATAAGAAACGATGAAATTAGGCACAGAACGAGAGTAGTGGATATCATGGATCGTGTAGTGAAGCTAAAATGGCAATGGGCAGGACACGTTGCAAGACAGGACACTACAAGATGGCCTCCCTGAGTTCTGAAATGGAGACCTTGGGAAAATAAAAGAGGCATCGGAAGACCTCAAAAGAGATGGGCCGATGATATTGTCGCTGTGGGGGGAAAGAAATGGCTACAATTAGCCAACAACAGGGAAGAATGGAAAAATAAGGAAGAGGCCTATATCCAGCAGTGGAAAGACGAAGGCTGATGAAGAAAAAGAAGAAGAATAAGACCTTTTTATATATTAATTATTTTTTATGGAGGACTGTGTGATGTGTGGCACCATAATAATTATATCAGGTTTGTGAGAGCAATGCTATCCTATCCTCGTGCTTGGGTGTATCGCGGAGTGTATTTTGTGAAAGTAAGCAGGCATAGGTGAATATATAATTAGTTATACAATTATTCAATCGCGACTTAACAGTAGACCTCCACCTGGTCCGTTTGATCGCAGCTTGGACTCGCTGCCACTTTATTGCATTAAAAAAGAGATCACTTTATATAGGAAAAAGTGTATTATATAGTACACCTGGGTGTCATGTACAAGGATAGCATGATACCCAGGGATCTCCACACGGTGTAAACTTCTGGGAATGATAAGTCGCATGGAAAGTGCTGACAATAAAATTTGTTCTGAAAGCAAAAATGTGCTGAGAACTAAAATGACAAACAAGAGCAGTGATAGCAAGAGAATAAGGCTGTTTCTGGCGCTTATGAGACCTATCTTTGGCGGAGTCTGTAACCGCTAGGAGATGCGTTCCCAGGTGGCGGATAGGAGAAAAATCGCCAGATTTGGAGTGTAGGAGAGAAATAAAATACGTAGCGTCTGACACATAATGGGCGGCTACAAACAGCGCCTTTTCCCTATGTTAAGGGCAGCTGATTTCAAAACTCGCCAACCCTTCTGGCAAACGTGGTGTTTTATTGCCAAACCCGTTCCAAATGAATTTTTTTTTTCTATTTATTTTCTTTACATTTTATAATATTTAGTCCCACAAAACGACTAAAAAGGCGTTTGTCTGTAGGTTCATTTTTACAATTGTAAGTTACACTATTACAAAATATTATTCACTTTATAAACATAAAAGATAAAAAAACGAAAACAATTAAACAAGAAAGGATGGAAAGGTATGGAAAAGGCCTATTTCCAGCAGTGAACAGATGAAGGCTGAGGAAGAAGGTGAAGATGAGACTACTGAGACATGTTTGTTTTACATTTTAATTTTGACGTTTTAACTCCGAGCTTCTTTTTGACAGGTAATAAAGAGCAATCTACATATAAACAAACTCATATTGCTGAAAAAATGAGTGATACTTCACCTAAACTAGTATAAGATACTTAGATGGTATAGCTAAGCGGCTAATTGGAGGGTAATGAAAAGTTTCCGGTTCAAGGATTTGATGATAGTATTATCATTTTCCAAAGAAGAATTTGACCCTGGATGCAATTTCTTCACTTGCATTTTTTTAGGGAATATTAATTCCCCACTGCCAAGGCTTCCTAGACTAGCAAATAGGTACGAGCAACTGGACGTCTTTACCAATAACTGTATAATATTCAAACATATATTAAAAGGTGTACTGCAAGATTACTAGTATTTGTCGAATTGGACTTAAATAATTGATTTGTATGTATGTATATTTTATTATTATATTTTGACTTTCAAATTTCTATATTATTATATTTTTCTTGTGCTTCTTGCTTTTTATTATATATTATTTCTTTGTATCTGTATTCTAAGTATTTTCTTCTCACTTTGTCATTACTATGTTTACATGTATTATGTTTTTTTTTCTCTTCTCCAAACTATATACCTATTATGTAAATGTACACTATGCCTACCTATTGTAAAAGCCCTATAGGGCGTTAATTAATAATAAATAAATAATAGAAAAATATCACAATTATTGTTTTTTGCTTTAATTATCAAAGAACGAAATGTTACGGAGAATCCAATAATGAATTATAAGTTAAATTATTGACAATGTTACTCCCCATATTTACGGAGTCGAGTTCTCATCAGCCAACTGTTTTCTTATTAGGGGATGAGTATTTTGTAAAGGGATGCTATTTCATTCTTTACAAGAAAGTATCTGTATTTGAACCCCCAGCCTGTACCATCAAGGCAGGCAGACACAAACCCCTCGGGTAACGGAAGTAGCAAAATATCTACTTTTATATACTTAAGCTTTTAAGAGAAATAGGAAATAATGTTATCGTTATTACCGCACTTTATTCCTTGGTAAATAATGCTTTCAATTCCAAAAATAAATTGGAGTGTGTTTTATTAATGTTTATTACGCACTCGGGAACCCTTTCGGTGCCAGCATTGTTATTTTACTTTTGTTTAAATACGTTTTACAGAAATATTTGAATAAAAATAAAACCTGTCTCACGATGTTAAACGAATTACAATATTTTTTTCAGTGCACTTACTGTGATCAAAATGACAAATCATAACTAGATGATCTCAAATATGAATGATTTACATCCCCTTTACACAGATATGGCTTTACTATTACTATTGAGAAAAAGATTTGACTGGCGCATGTAACCATGCCGAAATATCATTTTAGGTTGCCTCATGGTATCTTTCTAAAAATTTATTCCTCAAACTAGTTCTTTTTTCTTAATTTTCACTAGGTTCAATGCTGGTAAAAATAACTAACTTCCGTCATCCGAATACTAAATCTTCCTCCAACTCATTGCCTAGGTAGACTGTTGGGGTCGGCTCTTCTCGCTCTCAGGTTGTATCTTCTTCGTCATCCAGACAGTTTTTATGTAGGATTCTGGAGAATTGAGTTATCTAGGAGTTTTTTGGTCTTCCTCTGGGTGATTTTCGAGGAAGCTCCATAAACATTGCCTGCTTTACGACGTGGTCTGGTGTGATCTTCGTTTTGTCTGCCCATACCATCTCTGCTGTAGTTTCTTTAGTTTACTGTTTATGCTGGTGACCCCCAAAACTCCGTAGACTAAATCTATCAAAGAATTTTTTAAAATTGTGATGGGATTTTAAAGGAAACACTTCAATCAATAATAACCTTTATGGAACTGTTTACTACAACAATTGTTTTTCTGAATTTTCTAGGTCGCACTCGAAAAATCATTTGCACAACTCGTTGCTTCGTTTTACGTCACTCCACTTACACATAGTTGACATGAACTGTCCCACAATACATACATATATATATATTATATATATATATATATCATATATATACTAGCAAAGTACATAAAGTGGGTTTGGAACATTTCTATGCCTTTTCAAATAATTCTTAAACCGAAATAAAAAATTGTAGAAGCTTCTGTCTCGATATGTTTTAATATAATATCTAAAGATAGTTCGAAAGCGAAATTGCTAAAGTATAGTCCATGGTAGGTCTCAGCCCCTTTAGAAGAACTCTCCATTCTTCTCTGCTCTGATTTCTCTCGCCAGCCGTCCATCTTTATGTTCATCATTGGTCTCTTTCTTTATTGTTTCATCATCCTTGGTTCCCATCCAGCCAACGAAGTATCGGTCTACTTCCGTCTACGCACTAGATTATGAAATATCAGGTGTCTAAATTGTAAAGACTCTTCTATCCATCGAAGTCAAGTTGGGCTACAAAAACCTCATAAAATTCGTATTTGTTCCAACGACACTAAATATTAAATGGCGTATCGGACCAAAGACCTTAGTGGGTCAGTTGTGAATGAGATTAATGAATAAGTCCACACGCAAGAAACATAGTTTCACGTGGCACGTGATGCCAGTAGGCATTATAATGTTTCATGTTGCGTGCGCGTTTACTGTTTGTGTATGTGACAACCATTTGCAGGATGGTTAGAGATAATAAATAATACTCAAGATTACAAACGGTGCTTTATTAGTAAAAAGTTACAAACGGCTCATCGCGGAGTACAATACAAATAGCATGTTTCGGATACGGCTATCGGCAGAAGAGCGCAAAGAGGTCAGTATGCAAATGGGCAAACGGGACGTCATCGCACGCATGATTGGTCGAATTGGTGGCGCTCGCATCGAACACCCGATTGGCGTATTTCAAGCTAGCGAGCGGCTAGAATCTACGGCAGGCCTCGATCTTCCACAGACCTTTCTTAAGATTTTGTCCTCAAACTTATGCAATCTTAGTAGACAGATCTCATATTGGAAAGTTCTGCTAAGTATATACATTCACTGGTCAAGCCTTTGTCTTTGGGCTCTAGATACTGCCTCTAGAAACAATTCAATTTCTTTTGGTTTATAGGCTATACGCAACATATTATTAGGGTTTCATATTATCGTACATTATCAGTCAGTGTGACATTTCTGCGAGTTTTCCTGTCAGATTTTCGAAGATCTGCTGGATGTTGTTTGTATTTAATTTAATTTTTTTTTCCATTTATAATACGATGAATACCATTTAAATTTAGGTATGTCTTAAAAACTGCCTGTATAGTGTCATGTATCACCCGGCGTGGATACACAATTTTACACAACACTGGATTAATGCTAATAATTCGAACATGAAATTATTTTAAAAGAATATTCATTCACGAAGATTCAGAAAGAATCTCGACTCGAAAACGTAACATAAAAACGGAAAAAGTTCCGTAAAAAAATAACGTAACGGGCCGTAAAGGGTTGAAGCACACCGAGTCAATGCTTCCGATATCTACGAGAGTTTTTTCTCTATGGTACACCAAAGACACACACCTGGCAATTTGGGGAGAATAGCGGCAAAAACACCCCGCCAAAAAAAACCGCGCGTTAGTTCGTTCCAAAATCAAATTTATCTATCTTGCCACATCCGAAAATATATAGGGTTGCCAAAACATGAAAACTGTTGTATTATTATTTTTATAATAATTCTAGGACGAGATATTTTAACACTATTAACAGTAAATATAATATATTATATATTCTATTTAACATTTTTGTAATATGCCTACGGTATACTTACCACGTAAGCTGTGAATACTACTAATTACTGATCGTATTATAATATTCTGATTATTATTACTATATTTATTGTACCCTATGAATTGAAATAAAGTACAAATGCACAGCATTTTAGACGTCAACTTGCACGTATTAAAAACTTTTATTGCACGTTGAAACATGAATAAATGTACATTATAATACACTAGTTTACCCGCGCGGCTTCGCACGCGTAGATTTTTAGTAACTTTAAGTCATATTTTATCAATTTGTGTATTAACTTAACATATATATAAACATGGTTCCAAACTTTTTATAGAACATTTTAAGTTCTACAACTTCTCTATAGAAAGTTTTTAAATATCTCTTACCCTTAAGGCAACGAAAAAACGACATTTTTTTCGTCGATTTTAGTTGTAAAATAGGTCACCACGAAAATATTTTTTTTAACGGGATAATCTGTGCTATTCTGAAAATATCGAATTGCCACCAATTTTGATGTTTTAAGGCCCGGTTGTTTCAAGTTGGATCAAAGTAAGCGTTCTTTTAAAGCATAGATTTTTACGTTCTCCGCCAATCAGACGATCCGTTTTCGTAAAAATCTATGCTCTGATCGACCGCTTACTTTGATCGAACTTGAAACAACCGGGCCTAAGTTGGACATGTTTGAAATTAATGAATTCAATCAATCAGAAAGCTCTAACGCATAAACAAACCTTAAGTTATTCACAATTATGAATAATGAGCTTTCTAACTGATTGAATTCATAAAACCTGTCAAACATAAAAAAACGGCTTCACAATGTTTTGTAATAACTATCAAGATACAGGAAATTGCAATATTGCTTTGTTCAGAATACGGATGAATGTCTACTTTGAATGTTTATTCTAAATATTGGTGAAAGAATTTTTGAAATCGGATGAGTAGTTTAGGAGATAACTCCTACATCCAAACATGGAAACTTCACCTCTTTATATGTGTTTTATTATAGATAATTTAATACGTAAGTGCCTTACCAAACGTTAAACCTATTAATACAATTTTAGGTTATAATTATGTTGTACATCTGCGCAACCCTGTCTCTGAGAATCGGCGCTAAATTCATTACAACGTACTTTCCTCACATAGCCTGTTCCATTTTGGCTCTTATGCGAGTGGCTGTGGAGTGGAAAGAGAAAGAGGATCCTTTATACTCTACTGACTTTTAGTACGTACTGTGCAAAAAATATATTCTTTCAACAAGATGGTTGCGATCTAAAAAATACAACGTTCCATCGTCGTGAAAATATTTTTTCAACATGGATTTTATAAAGTCTTTAGTATGGGAATTAATAGCAGAGTTTAAAAAAGGCTTTATAATATTATGTGATACGCTGTGCTCATCGTAAAATTCGTTTAACTTTTGTAAAAGATTTATGGAGTATTTATTCACAGGCAGACAATTTCAGATACTTGGAATGATATATTTCAAATGAAGCTTCTTCTGAGATATTTGCGACGTACCAGTGTAAGTTAATCCTTGGTGATATTTTACTAAATTAAGATTTGATAATATCAATATCTAAATACATATAAAATTACCTTAAGTTGCGCTTATTTTTAAAGTACAAACGTTTTATTATTAATATTTTAAGCATTTGTTTTGTGGTCGGGCATTTTAAAACAATGTTAGTAATATTAATATAATATAACCACAAACGGAGATTTTCAGACTACCGGTTTCGAGACGTACCCGTCTCTTCGTCAGGACAACCACTACACTAGCATGTATGTAAATACCACTACATACCATAGTATTAATCACATACTAACAACATCTTATCAGTCACTTACTAATATAATGTTAGCCTTAGTGCATGTAACCTTCAGTTAGATTAGCATTGAGGAATATATTGGGAAGGTGTTATTAATATATGAATAATATTATGATTGTGGTGTGTTGTGATATTTACATACTAGTGTAAAGGTTGTTCTAACGAAAAGACGGGTACGTCTCAAAATCAGTAGACTAAAAATCTCTGCATTTGGTTATATACTAAGATATCTAATAGTTTGTGTATATACGTATAATTAATTAGTTCATAGTAGGTTATTCTATAGTATTTTTTATCTTAGTAGATGTACAAAATATTCTACAAAAATATATACATACCTACATATAGACAAAACAATGTGAATTACATCTACAATACTACTTTACTTTATATTTAACCATCGAAAACATATTATTATTTTTATTATTTCATCGACATCCTTATTCTTGTCACTTAATCAATATTTATTATTTTTTTTGTATTAAAATTCAATTTTTTCTATTGTGTACGGGCAAAAAATCCTTAGTGGTCTCTCATCGGGTGCGCTATAAAAATTGACTACAAACGCGGAATTCCCGGGGATCCTAAAATTCTCAAAATCCTCTGGAACTTGATTTTCACGTTTATAGTTGGATCATCAAATTTTCATGTCTGTCTGTTGGTATCATTAAATATATGCCAACTTGTCTATTGTATGCCTGTAATTTATATTTATTTTTACATATTCAATTTGAAGGAGATTTAATAGTAGTTTTCGTTGAAAAATCAAAAACATCCTTCATATCTTGCAAGATAATACTTAGGGGTATTATAAATTAAAAATACATGAAGAAAATTCTTAGATATTTTCAAATTGCCAATATATTTCATTGTCGAAACGTGCAAAAATCTCAATCCTATTCAGTTAGCCCGTATTTTTTTTACAGAAAAGGTGAATTTTTCTCCAGCGTAATATTTAACATGATTTTCTTTGCCTGACTTCATACAAGATCGCCTGCCCCAGCGATATTCAACGGAAAAAGTTTTAGCAAGAAAAGGAAAGGAAGGCAAGGGAAAAGAGAAAAGAAAAAAAGAGAAAGCCCTTTCATCGGAATATTTCGCTGACGCCGGCTAACAGGTGTGGTATTTGTTCGGCATTAAATGTTAGGAAAGTTTTTCTTCCATAAAAGGGTTAATAATGATTATACCTGCAAATTAATACCTTTCATCTGACTGCAAGAAAAGAGGCTGTTAAGGGTCAGAAAAAATAAACGCTTTCGTATCAAATGATCAGAAGGAAACAACCGGCATGGTTGATAAACACCGCTAGGTCTTCATACAGTTCACACAGCTTCTTAATTAGAATTTATTCTCATCGATTTTCTTGCCCAAATTCACTCTCATGCATGGTCCCGTCTGTATCTTCTTATTCAACCAATCTCACCCTATTTGCACATGTACTATGATAATATCATAGTACACAGTATTGGAATTAGTGCCAATAGATGAAAGGTGATAGCACTTAAAACCATTAAGGTCCATGGTCGACAGCATAACCAAGAAAGCTAATGCTACACGCAAAATTATCATCATAGTACATCTGCAAATCAGATAGAACTGGTTGAATGGTTATTTCAATTCAATTCAATTCAATTCAATTCAATTTATTTCACGATAATATGTACATGACAAACAAAATGTTTAAGGCATACATATTAGGAAGTATATATCAAAAATGAAAATATTTAATAAATTAAAAATAACATAAAATCTGGTCAAAGGTGTAGGAGAATCCCGCTTCGGAAAACCCCCTCAGACACATGGAATATATCAATACCCAAAGCAATTTTGTTCAGCATAGCTGTGGCTCTTCCAACAGGCATAACCATCGGCAGGTTGGTCCTGTATATTGGAATGTGAAACAATCTATGCTGACGATGTCTAGTGTAATTATCAGGAACATACAAACCAATGCTCTGCATAATTTCAGGATTAATGGTTTTTAGTGTCAATTCATGAAAGATAATGAGCTCTACACTCTGTTTAAGGAGCTAAACGTCACAAAATTTATAAAACTGGGAAGACTTCGGTGACTGGGTCATGTGGAGAGAATGACCGAGCATCAAGCAGCAAAGTCCCTGTTGAACTAAAGGCCGGCAGGCCGAAGGAGCTTAGGAAGGCCAAAATTAAGACGGAGTGACAACGTCCTCAAAGACATTTCTGCCTTGGAGATTCTGAACTGGAGAGAGCTGGCACTAAACCGAGATGAGTGGAGGAAGACTCTTGAGGAGGCCAAGACCCACAAGGGGTTATAGAGCCAAGAGTGATGATGATGATGAGATGAAAAATAAAATGTAAAAAGATATAATAAATATCATTGAAAGATTTGGCAGATAGATACTTAGTGGTGCAACATAATAATTTAAAATGTTTTATTTTACTTTTTAAATCATACACACAATATGAGTTATTAAATTACTACTATAGTTTCGAGAGGAGCAGTCCCTCTCACCATCAGGTATAGATAATAATCGATGATGAGAGGGAAACTATAGTAGTAATTTAATAACTCATTGTGTGTGTATTACAAAATAAAATAAAACATATTTTAAAATATAATAAGAGTGTATAACAATTATTCCAACACTTGAATAGAATATTCAATATTTGCTAATTTATTAATTTCATAAAAATTTCTAACGAACATTTTAAACTTGTTAAGAAATGATAAAATATTAACGTCTAAATATGATATTTACACACACAACACTTTTATATTTTTAATTTTGGTTGTACTGAATAAAATTGTTTATGGCAATATCTTCCTTGTCTATAATACCCTTTACCGAGACAAGAATAGTATATATTCCATTAATATATGATATATATAATTATCTATATATATATATATTATTCCACGTATATCCGTGTTCCACATCTCTATTTTTTTAAAAAATAAAAAAAAATAAATATATATATATATGATATAAAATATCACTTAATAAACTAGTATCAACGACTAGTAAATATCGCGAGGAGAATTATGAATCAATACATTATGTTGGTATAAAATTACAGTCAAATTCACATAAAATAATAATCTATCATCGAAAGCACATGTAAATCCGTTGCTCATCTCATCTCGATGTTTATGCTTATTTTTATTATTTTATTTATTGCCTTAGTCATATATTTATGCCTGTTATCTTGAATTTATTGATTCTTTGCCGTATTTATTGCTTTCATGTAATTATTTTAATATCTGCATTTTTATTATTGCTTTCAAATTATATTGATTGTTTTTATTATGTTCTTATAGCTATTATTCTCTGCTTTCAAATTATATTGATTGTTTTTATTATGTTCTTATAGCTATTATTCTCTGCTTTCAAATTATATTGATTGTTTTTATTATGTCCTTATAGCTCTTATCTACATTAAAATTTTTATTATATTTTACTGTTACGAATAACTTAAAATTCATATGAACATGTGCCAATTGATTGAATAATCTAATGTCAAACACAGTAATTTCGTTGTTTGTCTGCCTGTCCGTCCTCTTAACTTCGTGTAACAATGAATTCATGGCTAAAAATGAAATTAAACTGCCGGAGATGGGGCTTAAAACCCGGGCCAGAACCCGAAGGCAGCGATGAAAGCGATGTTGCCTAGCCTACGGTACACGTCAAAAATACAGTACATATAGGACATAGCAAGGACGTGAACCGGAATTTTATCTGCAATATTTATTTTGAATCGAATTTTAAAAATTATACAACGACTAGGATTACTCTGAATTTACAATAATAATTACTTTTTACACAAAATAATTTCAAATATACCTACATGTATTTTATAATATTTTGTGAAAAGGAATCAATTGGAGCAGATTATTTTAAAATAAATCAAATCCATTTCAATGGAATCCCTACAACCCCTTCATCTTAATCCCTTTTTAACCTAGAATCCCTTCAGGAAATAATATCGGTTACTATAATAGGTTTTTATAATGTACTAAAATGACGATCAAATTAATTATACAATTATAATTTGAGACCGTGTTGCATTACACAATTAACTAAATATAACAAAAAAAAAACATTGTAAGTATCGAATGTAAAAGTCCTGAGGTTTTCAAATCGTAGAAAATATTATTGTCCTTCATAGATATTACACGTAGAAGAATTTTATGTTCAATCTTTTTCGAAATGCATACCAATGGCCGCATTTGGGATTTATAGCATATTGAGGTTAAAACCATCAGAGAAATAATTTTATATCTTATTTTCGGTATGGAATTTAATACCAAAAGGGACGTTCACGAGGCATAAACGTATATTTTAAACATACATTGAGGTTTGTGATTTTTTTCAAAATTTAACTAATTCTATTTGAACATAGCGACAGACGCATTATTGCTGATCTCATATAACTATACAAAATAATTAATTCTTATAACTTGGATTCTCCGAAACTCTTATCATCCATATCTTTTCACATAGCGGCCAGAAATACCCGTTCACAAGCATTCTTTCACTGCAACAAAAGCAACACATCTCACCAAAAATACTCCACGATCAACAGACTTTCCATCCTAGGAAACGACTATACATAAATTGCAGATATTCTCAACATTAACTTAAGTCGTTACCGAAATTTCTCTAACGAACACTTTACCGTTAATTTATTTGATTAAACTTTGTTAATTCATATATGAATACATGTCTTTTTTCTTACTGATATACACTTTTAATTGTCTTCACTTAATTTGTGATTTATGTACTTATACAGATAGATATTGTGTTATAAATTTTATATGTATACATTTTTAAATGATCATGTAAGCAGATCACTGTCATCTAGATATATATAAGTTTTTTTATTGTAATAGTTGTTAACCGTTGATATAAAATAAATAAATAATAATCATTTGTATTGACATTGGCTACGATTAGTTTATACATTCGGTAGTGATAGATCAGGATCTTACATGGACATCGCTTATTTCTGCAAAATGTCCAATAGGCGCTGTAGTAAACAGGAGATCCTTGAAATTTTTCAAAATACAGTTGGTACGGTAGTTAACATAATTAAAATTGTCGACCATATTTTACATCAATATAGACAACCAGAAAAGAAAATTATCGCTCATAACCTTAGCGGAAAGCACACCTGAAAAATTGCCCTATATTTTTAATGTGCAGTATTAAACTATATTCTTTTTAATATGTAAATGATTTTCTTCCGAATTATTTAACATGCACACTAGAATCAATATTTTAAAAATTTTAGCTGTTTTTTTGCAGGCCAGTATTTATTAATAAAAAAATAATTTAAAAAAACTTCAATTGTTTTGCTACCCGTATACACGATTGCGTGATATTAATTTTAACCTTGATATACATATATTCAAGAACACATTCATATTTGTGAAGCTGTAATTTTTCAGAACAAAGTTCTGTGAAAATTTTAAAACCAAATTAATTAATCAATTAGAAAGACATACAGAAAAATCTAATCATCGAAAAAATATTAGTTACTATTGGGATTCGAACCCAGGTCACCTCCTTTCCGGGGCCGGTGCTCTGACCACTAAGCTATAGCAACCCTCTATGTTTTCGTGAATATATCGACCTTATACGTAGTTCTTATTTTTATTAATTGATTAATATATAATTGATTAATTAATTTGGGCCTCCGTATACACGATTACGTGACAATACTTTTAATGTTGAAATAAGTGTTCAAATCACCTCGTCACACCACTTATGCTTTCTTAGTTTATCCTTTCCTTCATCACAAAATAAAACTAAAAACTTGACCACAGCGTGCTTATTTCTTCACACCCACGCAGTCACGCGCACAACCGGGAACATAAGCCCAGAACGTAGAGAGGCGTAAAATGTGCCGCCACAACGTGATAACTGCGAAAAAATGTGTTTTTATTTTAGCATTTTCCCCCATTAAGCCCACATTTTTGCGGGCCGCACGACCCCGCCGCCACCCTCGTGGCATTTCTGCCGTATCATGCGTTTTCACCCCTCCGATCTTCGGCCCACCCGCGGCCTAAATATCCGCGCTCCTATTAGTCGGATCAGCTGAGCCACGCCAAAACCGAAAAACCGGCGAATATTTTTTATGCATTTAATTTGTATCTAGTCAAACGGAAATAAGGTGTAAATACCTCGGTAAGATGGGTTACGTTTCCTAATCTTGTACTTGGATTTTGGTGAAAATTCAGAAGATAAATTCTGTTAAAATATGATGTGACTTGCTTGTCGGCTTGCCGTCAAAAAAACTTTGGATCGATTTTTGACCCTTTTCCCGTGGTCCGATCGAGCTGAAACATGGTAAGTAGACTTGTGGCGACGATCAAGAAGATCTTTCAAATTTTCGTTAAAAAAAATAATAATTATAGTATAATTTCAGATTTTTAGAAATTTTATTGGTTTTTTCAAATTGGAATCATTAGAAAAGTTTGATTAGCAACGGCGGTCCGATAACGTCGCGGAATATTTTTTAAATTTGAATTACTCCGTCGGTATACATAATAGGTACTTAACTACGAATGTCGAAAATCTAAATTGACTGACAAATGTTTTTAGAATTTAATCTTCAAAGCATGAAGTATCTTATCAAAGCTCAAAACATCTGACATTTTAGAAATATATTAAATTACTGTAAGTTTAGTATTATGTTATATGTTTTAATTCGTCTAAGGGAGTATAATAAAAACTTTGTTTTTATGGGTTACTTTTTTAATATTGCTTACCTTTAAAAGCAAGGGTGTAATATTTATGTAAATATTGTAATATGTGTACGAAAACTAGTTCTTTAGAAGAGGAGAATATTCCCTGTTGCTGTTGTCGAAGACACATTATAGGTCAGAGATGACCTATAATGTGTCTCAAACCGCAGAGATATAAACCATTTGAAGTATTTATTCTTGTACAATTAAATCCCCTACTTAGTTGTATGTATTTTTAAAATATTGTTTCAAACCGAATCTTAACTAAAAACGTCTTCTTTATTTAAAGCGATCGTCTAGCAGAATGAGCAAATTTCACCATTTCACCAACCACAAAAAAATAAAATATTTTTAAAAAACAATATTTTTTAAAACATAAATTGCATGTAAACAAACTAACAGATTTTGCTATAATTCCAATAAATTTAAGATAATCGTTTACTTTGTAATATTATTGAATAAAAAAGACATCTCAACACGCCGTTCAGTCTTAAAAGGCCCACAAAGGGGAGCAATTTTCTTCATTTTTAAAACATCGAAGGTTTGGTAATTTATTAATCAATTATTTAATTTAGTTTATGACATTTTAATAAGATATTCATATTTAAAATATATGTAACCTGATGAATAAATTTTAAAATTAGATATGTCTCTACAAAAATGTGATAAAAAACGCAAGAGAAGATATGAGAAAAAATGGTGAAATTTGCTCATTCTGTTAGACGATCGCCTTAATGATTTCTCATTATTTACAAAAATGAGGTGATAATTTATCCAGACATATTTGTTGAAAAGTAGAGAACTGATGTAAGACCGAAGTCTGTATAGAAAAACTCTCGAGGAGGCCCAGACCTTTCAGGAGTTGAAGAGCCAACATCGATGATGATGATTTATCATTTTTAAATTATGACTACTCTTTTTACTAAGGAAAATATTAAATGATTAAAATAATTTGAAGCATTAACGAAGCAAATTTTGACGACTCTCTTAAAATTGTCATTACATTTCTTTGACTTAAATAAGACGTGGAATTGAAAATTATCCAAGTAAATTTATTTAAGTATCTGAAATATACTTCAGTGAAATGATTAAATATCATTTTAGATTAAGAAGTTTTATTAAAAAAGAGATTTTCAGAAGCCATTCTTCATCCGAATTCAATCCTTTACAGCGTCTGAAGTAAAAAAAAAAAAAAACAGCACAAAGCGACGTTAATATCGAGTCGGAACATATATTTTCCATTGAAACAATGAAAGACTGCTCCCCGCGGTCGCTTAGCTATGCAAAAAATATAACGGGGATGATCCGAGGCAGGGACTTTCAACTGAAAGTCATTCATTCATTTTTCTCGTCAACATTTTTGAAAGAAAATATTTTTTAGAAAAAATTGTCATTGTTGAATTTCGCCAAAGCATGGGATGTCTGCGGAAGTGGCTCCTTGGTATGTCATATATCCGCACAGAGAGCTCTTTGCAGTACCTATGAATATCGCAGTTAAGTTAAGTGATGAATTTTTAATATTTATGGATGTAAAATAAAATTTTCAACCAAGAAATTTTTTCAATCAAGCTTATTAAAAAAAATTATGTACAGATAATATCATACACATTATGATGATATGAATGATGAGTCTTTTTTCAGTAAATATGATTTTCTACGAGAGACGCTTTATACAATTATTATTTATATCCATAACGTCCGTAATTTTGAATTCACGGCTAAAAAAACAAATTAAAATGTCGGAGATGGGGCTTGAATCCCGGACCACCAAACATGAACCGGCCGCTTCACGCATGTTGCTATGGCAGCCTCTACGTGAAGCGCCAAAAACATGCTTCAAATATAAACTATCGCTTAGCAAAGACGCAAACCAACGTTCCGTAATTTTTTACGGGTTATAGATAGTACAAAATAGTTTTACTAATTTTCAAACGTTGAGTATCAAAATATAGCCAACCACCATTATTTTTTTATTTTAAATTTGAAATTAAAAATTTTCTCTAAGCTTATTTATACATTTAAAATACTAGTTAACTATCCATTATCAATCTGAAGTTATTGCTTTTTAAAAATGATCTTATTCTAGTTTAACTAGATATGAAAGTGTTTTTTCAGTAGTGGAAAATGTTCGTAAAAAAAATTGATTTTATTATTTGTATGGATCTACTAATATTGATTAATTACACCTACATGTCTCGGGAAAACTTTTCATCGTCAGGGTATTTTATAAATGTCAAAGTGAATTATGTCTTTTGTTTTTATTAATTATTTTTAAATATTATTACTGAAGTTCTTGATTACACAAAATTATTGGAATTTTTTTTAGAATTGGATTAGCAGTTAAATTTAACCGATTATAAAAAATATTTTTTGTTTACTTTTACATGCTTTACTAATTTCTAACGACTCTAAACTATTCAATTTCAGACCAAAATTATTTATGTGTAATATAGAAAGTCCTACATTTTTATCAAAACCGTGATCATTTTCTAATAAATGATTTGATAATTCAGAAGAACCTTGATTACTCAGACATCTCAAATGCTCTTCTACTCTTACATAAAAATTTTGACCGGTTTTTCCAATATAAACCGCTGTACAATATTTACACGAAAGTTTTTAAACACCTTACTTGTTAAATATATTATCTTTACCACTTGACTTGTTAAATATATATTATCTTTACCATTATCTTTACCATTACCTTTACCATCGCTCAGGTGGTTTGGGCATATTAAGCGAATGAACGAGGAAAGAATGGTAAGAAAGATATATAATGCAAGTGTCGATGGCTCCAGAAAGAGAGAGCTACCGCGGAAGACGTGGCATGAACAGTTTAACCAGATACTGGAAGATGGTCCCGTTAGAAGCCTCAACAACCGGCGAGCTTGCATGCGAAGATATATGAATGTGAGTCAGGTGAGAGTTGTATGTCAGGACAGAAGAGTGTGGCGCTCTATCCTCTCTGCCTACCCCCGCGGAGAAACGGCGTGATGGTAAGTTAGTTAGTTAGTTAGTTAGTATTTTTTTTTTTTAATTTTATTTAACCTAACAGGTTTATGGGTAACATTTTTACGTGATTCAATATAAGAAAATATAATAGTATAATTTAGATACAAGGTAATTTTTTATAGCTGGCCGAGTATTAATATTTTTGTCACATCTGTTTTGAATTTGTCAGTGGTCAGTTGTTTGGTCTGTTGTGGCAGGTCATTGTATAGTTTTAGTGCGTTGCAAATTAGTCGGGATTTTCCTGTTTTTGTTTTCGCGTGTGTTATATCATAGTTTTGAGCCATTCTAGTGTTGTGTTGGTGTTTTTCGTGTATTTTGTGTAATTTTACGTCTTCGTCTTGTATTTCGCCAATTGCTAGTCTATGAATGATTTTAAGTGTTTAGATTTTTGTAATATTTTCGATGTTTAATTGTTGTGTTATACGTATCATTTTAATTTATAAGGAGTTTCTCTATATTATTATTTATTCACTATATTATTATTATTATATATATTACGAAAACATAAGACCTGCATGTAAAATGCAGGTCTTATGTTTCTCGGTAGATGTTTTAAAAATGTCAATGTACAGAGTTGCTAAACCAATTGAAAAAATAAAATTTTCTTAACTAAATATACGTTCCAGAATCGTTTGATTTTCCAGCCCTGTCTGGTACACTCCCGTCAAAATGAAAATGCCCGGATTTTTTGGATCAGCCGAAATAACCCAGTACGGTTTTCCGACAGAAATACGTGCTTATGAATTCCATTTGACAACTGTCAAGGGGCCGCGCCAAGGAGCGCGGGCGGATGCTCCTTGATGGATATCCGGGCGGACAGAGGACCTGGATCCTGAGACCTGACGATGGATCCCACCCACGCGGCAGGCTCGTGGTTCCACAAAGAATTACATTTTATACAAACACGCCCATAAGCATATGCCTCGTATTATTAAAAAAATGTGTTTTCAATATACCAATATGAATACAGCATTGGAATATTATTCTGGACTCGGCTACATCGCGATAATGAAGACAAAATAAATACAATTATATTATTTGTAATAGATCTGAGGAACGTATGTCGCGACGCCTGAAAGAGACTGCATGACAGAGAGAGAGAATGTATAAAAGGGCGCACGAATGTCGAGTCGAGACTCTTTTACTACCATTGTTATCGGGACCGCATCTTACTGTATAAACGATTGTTTAAACCATTATTGTTACCGAATAAATACTCACGAGAACAAAGTCTTTACTTGGAGCAACCTCATCCCGAAATAAGATTATTACATTATTAATATTTTTAATATTTAAATCATTAACATTGTGGTTAGACATTACAACGCAATGTTAGTTAACTTAGTAAAAACCACTATCAGATTTAAGGTCTGCCGGTTTCGAGACGTACAAGAATCTATCACTCTCTTGAGGTAGATTCATGAATGTTCAGTAGGCTGATCAGTGCATGTTTGTCTCTGACAAGATTAACACGCATGTAGTCAATATTGGTGAAAGTTTAACAATACTATGGTTGGGGTGTATAGTGTTGTGAATATAGTAGTGTAGTGTTGGTCCTGACGAAGAGACGGGTACGTCTCGAAACCGGTACACCTTAAATCTGGTAGTGGTTTTTACTAAGTTAACTAACATTCTGTTAAATATATATAAATATAAGTCTCCTAGAGACGAAGCTAATTTATATGTGGGTAAAGTTGATGAAAGTCTCTTATACGATGGCTCTGGGCTTACAACCTGTGTGAGCTGGCCTAAGTGATCACTATACACAATGCAACGTTCACTAATTCTATTGTAAGAACATCCACACATTATCAAATATTGAATGTTCTATATGTACGAGTATATGTTCGAATCAAGAACCTTAATATATAAAACTATGGTCTCTGCTAGAGACATCGGTTAATTTTTTCTCATTAACATGTTAGTATACACAGCTTTCGTAACAAGTAATGATACCTTTATATGTTATTTCGTTATAGTGGAGTTTTTTTTAGCAATATTCCTTTTAACGCATGTATGATAGACATCCATACACGTTGTAAGTCCTGAGCCATCGTACAAGAGACTTTTCTCATATTTAAATTAGCTTCGTCTCTATGAGACTTCTGTAATTTATCCCTCTGCGGACAAAATTTAGTAACTGTATTCTTAGAACATACTTTCTTATAAAAATAACGTTTATAAATAAATACACATTATTCAATTGTTTTTTTATGGTATTATATTTTATTTTAATGATATTATATGGCCGTCAAATATGGATCCTAACGGGGAGAACGAGAGCAATGATCCAGGCTGCCGAGATGAGTTTTCTAAGGGAAGTAGCGGGAGTCACACTGATGGACTGTGATTAGTGCGTGTCATTAGATTGTCATTGATAGCATGTGGTAATTTGATCACGATCAAATTACCACATGCTCTCGTCACTGCCGAGACTACAAAGACAGGGAAATGAGTTTGTTATTGTATTCCGCGACAGTTTAACTACTTTAAATAAAAAACGTGGATTCGATTCTGAGATAGCGATTGTTTCTATATTATAATCTGCTTATATTGACTTATTTTTCAATAAATTTTCTGTGTATATTTTTTATTTACATAACTGTTGAGTTACTTTTAATACGTTTATTTAAATTTGCGATTGTTTTGATTGTTCTGGAGTACTTTTTCTTAATACCTTTTAAACTTTAAGGAAGTCTATGTTTTTTATTAATTTTTTCAATGGTGATATGTACCTTATGCGTAAATAAAATTAGGCGAGAGTCCTACCAACCAACGAACAAGTTAATCAAATTATGAGTAAAGTCCTTAATTGTCAATTCAGTGCCAACCTAAAAATAAATAAAGAAAACAAACAAAAATAAGAGTACCTACAAAGGTACTAAGTAAGTAGGAGTAGCATTTTGGTGTAATGGTTACGACGCTCACCTGGTGATCATGTGGTCGGTGGTTTGAGCCCCATTAGCAAGTTAGTCCAATTTAATAGCACTAGCGTTTAGCTTAGTTTGAAAATAGTAAGAATATTGACGTGTCACGCACTCCGTGTTCGCATCCCTATTAAAAAAAAAATACATTTTCCAATATTAGAAATTATAAAATGTCAATCATAAATATAATAAATTGTCAGTGCATGCTTTCTTCGCAGAAAATTGTATATATTTACACGACAATATGATTGACGATCTACACACCATCGTAGGAGTACTAATTCGTCGATTTAAATTTAATCGAATTTTCTTAATATCAGAAATGGGATATAAAAAAGATTTACAGGCAAACCTCTGTGTGTTTCCTTAGAAACATTTTCGGCGATGCGATGATTTATTTGGTGAAAAATATCTAAGAGCAAAATAAAAACAACGATAAAAATAATTTATATCCTAGGTAAAAACGACGTGTTGTATTTAAGAGAACCCATAATAATGAAAGGTGGAAATTGAAAATATAAATAACAGTATTTTTTCACTTTTTTTTTATTTTCACCGTTATTATTTCAGAACACTGCTTGGGAAATCACTCATAACAAGATTAGATACAGAAAAATATAACATATCTATAAATATAACAATAATAAACAGAAAAATATAACAATATAAATATAAATAGTATTTTTCAGAAAAGTAACGCGTCTTAGGGTAACTAAGTTCAATTCTAATAATTTACTTTAAGTAATTTTTTGCATCATTGCTATAAGATATATACACAAATCTAAATTCTTTAATGGTAAGTAAATTAGCTGTCTAAAAAAATATTATATTCACAATCTCTTTTTTAATAAAAATAATAATCCATTTAGTTTTAACAATTTCGGTAAAGAAAAATATATATTAAAATAAAACACAAATTACTTTGTTTTCACCACTTTATTAGATTAAAAAATCTACATGTTTCGAGAACAATGTTCTCTTCCTCAGGATTATTGTGTACTTACGATCTTTAAAAGTTGAAACAAGCAAATATGTTACGATGAGCGGTGGTTGAGGGGGTTGGTGAGGGGAGGGGGGGGGGGGTTCGAGGTGTTAATTATTATGGGTCATTAGGACAATGTGGAATGATAAGTGGAAAAATATTCAAAATAAAGAAGAAGAAAAAATATTCTTCGAACAGTTAAAAATATATATATTATTGTTTAATAAAATTATAGTTCAAAGATTCCACTAAATTAAATGTAATTACATTTTTATTATTACATTTTAGATATTTTATTTCTAAATAAGCGCGTAATATTTCAGTCACGGCGGAAATACTTCGCGAAAATGATTGACGCTGCAATTTTTTTCTTAAATTTTCCAACAAAATAAAAGTTTAATATGTTGATATCTTCTTAATAATTTCCGATAAAAATAATCAATCATCTCTTTGTAAAAAATCACCCAAATTATTCCTAGATGTCAGGTCCCAAGGGTATTGTAACTTTAAAAATTTGGCGCATAGACAAAAGAACCTTTGACGTTCCTTCATAACTTAACAAAATCTCATTCACAAAGGAGCCAATGAGCACCAGCTTAGGCCGATTTATCTGTGGTGTCGGACATCTGCTCGTATATTTGTTTTGCGCTATTGAACTGTCAAATTATTAGGAGAGATTTAGCACACCTATTGGTGAAATCCTTTCTTAATCACATATTTTCTAATCTAAGGTAAGTACCATGACCAAACCATTCTTAAAGCTGTGCATTATTGCGTTTTTTTACTCCCTATATAATATTAACTCGTGGCGTCTGCTTGCTTGTTAGCCGGCTTGCCGTCGAAAAAACTTTGGATCGATTTTTGACCCTTTTCTCGTGATCCAATCTAGCTGAAACTTTGCAAGCCGACTCGTGGAGACGATCAAAAAGATCTATCAAATTTTCATTAAAAAATAATAATTATTATAGCATAATTTTGGATTTTTCAAATTTTTAAATAGTTTTTTCAAATTTGAATCATTACAAAAGTTTGATTACTAGCAACGGCGGTCCGATATATTTTCTTAATTTGAATTACTCCGTCGGTATACATAATATGTACTTCACTACGAATGTCGAAAATCTAAATTGACTGACAAATGTTTTTAGAATTTTATCTTCAAAGCATGAAGTGTCTTATCTTAAAAGCTCAAAACATCTGACATTTTAGAAATATATTAAATTACTGTAAGTTTAGTGTTATGTTATATGTTTTAATGCGTCTTTAATTGTTGTTATATTTTACAAAGAAAGGGAGTATAATAAAAACTTGGTTTTTATGGGTTACTTTTTATACATTCCAGAATTCCAATGTGAAACAATCTAAGTGGACGCTGTCTTAGGTAATTGTCGGGAACATACACACCAATGCTCCGCATAATTTCAGGATTATCGATCACACCGCACGATAATCGATAAAAATGCGTTATCAAATACACATTACTTCTAGTATTTTTTTGAATTTTTTTAGTAAGTTGGCTTGGATATCTTGCGAATGCCAGATAAACGACCGCAAAGATGGCACTCACTGGACAACTCTTGAGGGAAAGCGGCTGGTCACCCCAAACCGAGCTGAGATAAATAGCAAAAAAGCCTGTATGAAGACAGATTGGATCTTCATCGGTCTACAAGTACCGAAACGACGGGGGAAGATGGAATCGTCTTGTAGAGACTTAGGGCCGTCATCCCTCTTAGGATAAGGGAGAATTAGTGGCGATGATAATGTATCATGATCTGTAGCATTAGTATAACATTTAGTCGGTTTCTAATTCTATAATAAACTTTCTAGTGATATTATTAAATAAATAATGCAAGACTCCGAGAAACAAATGAAAATACTTAGAGAGGAGATAGTTTATAAATTCATGCGGTTATCTATAAACAAAAGTTCTTAAAAGTGTTAAATTTATTAAGTATATTATTGATAGATTTGGCTTTTTAATTGTAGAGATTATTCATGATGATCACTAAACATTAAACTTACTTGTCGATGAGTGATTTTGTTAGTAAAATTACAATGATAACACTGAACGAACCGTTAATAAGACGCGAGCACCCGAGTGTGACATGCAAGGATCGTTATTAATTATTATTTCCCGTTACTTTTTACGGGTTAGTAAAATAATAAGTAAGCTCTGCATTTTTCATCCAATTTAATTATCATTATTATGACATGTATAGTTCTTCTGTGGTGTATACCCCTACTTAGTTATTAAATATGTATACTGTTTGATCTTGTTCTTGTACACCTGTATGCATTTGCTGCTATGCAATTTTTTCAATTTTTAATTATATATTTAATTACAAAGTTGTGTGTAAAATAAATAATAAATAATATTAAAATTTTTTAGCCGTTTAAAAATCTCTATTACCACATCCAATACCCTTTCATTCTTCTTGTATTGTATTTGCTTCATTCTTTTATTGCATCATGGGAATCGGAAGTCTATGACCACATATTTTTTGTTGTCTAATCATCCAAGTACGCACCTATCTCTTACAGGTCTGTGTTGAAGACATTATCTGCCCATGACTTTCATGGTATTACCAACGGTCTTGATCCTGTTGGCTTCAGGATCCACGATCCAGGATCCAGGCTCATCTACTCTTGCATCTGCATGTTCCCTCCATCGAAGCCTCCCTGTTGTCATTTTTCTTATGATATCTATTCATAAAATGATGCCGTTACCAAAGATTCAGATATTTTAACTTCTAACAAGTTACAATAAGGTTATCTCCTATTGAACCGTAAATCTATACCATCACGACTGTAGTAATGGAAAGAATTGCACGTAAAATTTTTTTACAGTACTACAGTAAATAATAAATTACTGGAATGGCTTAGAAATCATTCGATCATACCCGAAAGTTCGCAAAATCTCATTCCGTATTTAAAAAGCGACATAATCGCTACACGTAACAGTTCAGCAAAACCAGAAACTAACCATAGAAAACAAGCGACAAGCGGTTATTCAGTGTGGCCAGCGAAATGCATTACGAGAGTACCTACCAGGCATTCAAAAGTGCGATTTCGGCGTGCGAATATCCTGGAAAGACGAGTAAAAAATGTTCCATCGACGAGTGATTAGTGCAAGATTGTGTTAATTAAAGAACAGTGCTCCAGTTAAATTCTTGTCCACTGACTTTGGCGATAAATAAAAATAAATTTGTCCCCCACCGTAACAATATTTTCAAAGACCTGCAACGTTATTTTCTTGAGCTAAAATTAGACACAACAACTTCTTGGAAAAATGAAGTAACATTACTGAGATTATTGCGTATTGTACCATGTTTTAGTATTAAGTACGTAAGTGGGTCATAAGCATTATAATTTGCAAAATCTCATTGTGCCTGTCATTACGGTTCCTTACGTTGTCAAACGTAATAGATAGGATTACAGCTTTCTTTGTAGCGAGGAGTAGCATAACAATATAATGTGTATTGAAATTTGTGCTGTGTAGTGAAAGACCTGCTTTCGTATTTTAAAGCCGTACCGTCTAAGTGGCATATTAAAGCTAAGGACCTAAGAATATGGTACAAGCTTGCATACATAGTATGTAATATTATAGGGATGGAACTTCATCAACATAAAGAATGTCGGAATTCGACACATAATATTATTTAAAAAATCGGATCATTATTATTATAGCTAGTACAGTAGCCGGCAAACATCTTGAAATTTTACGGCGTAGTCGGGGGAAGTTTACGCGAGTACCATTCCACCAAAGAGACCCAAGTTTTGTCTTCTGCGCATTCCCCCACTACGCCAAAAAATTTCAAGAAGTTTGCCGGCAACTGTACCTTTAATAAATGCAGTGAAAATGAAATTTTCTTCATACGTAGGATCAGGTAAACCTGACACTAGAAAAAGACCTCAAAAATTAAATGATGTATAATGTCAATACAGTTATTTACACAATAATTGTTCAGAATATTTCTGAGTTTGTCCAAATTTTTCAGAACACAGTACTGGATTTTGTACACAGGGACATCATTAATCAATCATTGTGGACATATTTAAGATGTCTCATAGAGACGAAACTTTTTCTTTTTATGGGAAAGTAGATACGGAAGTCTTTGGGTTTTCATAGGACTTACGACCTATCGTACGGCTAGCTTAAGTGATCACTTTACACGATTTCCGTGTACACTTGGGCCTGGTGTTTTAACCGTTATGAAATTCAAACAAAT
This sequence comes from Agrypnia vestita, assembly GCA_016648135.1. Taxonomy (NCBI): domain Eukaryota; kingdom Metazoa; phylum Arthropoda; class Insecta; order Trichoptera; family Phryganeidae; genus Agrypnia; species Agrypnia vestita. Next base: position 25,118 of record JADDOH010018912.1, read on the forward strand.
TGTACCAACGCCGAAAAATATGATTGCAGAATAGTGAGAATTCGGCAAAAATTTTTAGCGGTAAAGATTTTCCATCCCTAGCCGGCACCATTAGACCTTACAATAACTATAATGCAACCCCATTCCGCGTTCGCTGCATGCATTTTATATGAGGTTTTCTGAGAAGTTATCGCTGGAAAACTTTCTTTGTTTAACTACATCTTGTTAATTATTCAATAATGTACTGCGCCTAGCCAGTGTAGAGTTGTAAGGGGCGGCCGTTTCAGATCGGGTAGATTACTTTTGTTACGATTATTTCTGTAACTGTGCCAACTGGAGAATATCGTGTGGTCATAATTTTACAAAAACGCCTTCGTGAATAATATTTTCCTAAGTAATTGAACGTTTCGGCGTTAACTTTGTGAAATCCATTATTAACAAATTATGAAATAAAACTGAACATTGTTTTTTTCGGAAACATCCGTTTCCTTCTTCAGGTGAGTTAAGACTGAGATATGTGGGAGTGGTTGTCTGGTGTGTGGGTATCTAGGTGGTGGGAGATCGGGAACATTGCAAGAAGGGGTGAAGTGAAGGGTTGTACTTGATTATTGATTGTTATTTGTTGTGTTTAGGTTTTTATGAATTTTAAGTGTTTATAAATTATTTTGTTTTAGTCCGTATGTCTGTTTATGTAGGATGTGATTTTTTGTATGAAACATGAGTGTAACAAGTCTCAAATACAAAACAGTGGAAAAAAACAAAGTTCAGTGTTTTATTTCATAATTTGTTAATATTTTTCTTGTATTCAATTATGTTTTCTGTGAACCTTACTTTAATGTTTGCAATTGAACATTAGTTCGTCTTGCATCGAATCTCTCTTGACTTTTTTCGCACGGTATCCCTTTGATTTTCATTATCCAATTATCTTTCATTGTCACTCTCGGCTCTATAACCCCTGGTGGATATTGGGTTTCTTAAAAATCTTCCTTCACGGATATCGGTTTTGTGCCAGCTCTTTTCAGTTCTGGATCTCCAAGGCAGGCAATACCCAGTCTTTAAATACATTATCACTTCATCTTAGATTTGGCCATGCTAAGGTCCTTTGCCCTCTTGATTTGAGTCTCTGTTACTGAACAACAACAAATAATTTGTTCTAAAGTCTTCTCAATTTTAAAAATTCAGTGACGTTTAGTTCCTTGTAGTATAAGTGTAATTATCTTTTTTTATGATTTTTCTATATCTTCTCTAACTACGTACGATGACGGACGAAATCGCCACCACCGCACGCGGGTTGGGATTAGGAACGATACATTTTCCTTCCCAATCTCGCCGATAATGATTGATCCCCTGACACCAGAAACACACTAGGCCAAAGCTAAAAACGTATACAGTTGACAAATTGTTTTCTTACAGCGTTTTCCTAAAATGTCGCGTGCGGATTCAATCTCCAATTCTCCCGGCTTCGTCGAATCCGGAACAGATCGGTCTGTCTCTTCCGAAAGGCTTTTGCGAACTATCTTGGATTCGGATACCACATGAAAAAGAATGTCAGTTTTTAGAACAAAAGACACCGGTACACACTGCTTTCCAACTGTCACTGGTCGGATTAATTAAAGGTTTAAATCCTGGTTGGCGTAGAATACGTCGGACGTCGACGTGGCTTCGACCAATAAAAATCATTTCGCGGCTGGCGTCCGGCTGTCACGAAACACTTAAATAGTCTTATAATAAAACGTCAGATCTTACAAAATGCTCATCAGTATCAAGTCTAACGAAGTATACATATAAATGTATGTGAGCTATTAAACATGTTATTGAAAATTTTGATTTGACACATGTCACCCTTACTTGATTATCATTACAGTTGAGTAAGATACCAACGCAAATTAAGGAGGCAGAATTTTTTTTAATGGTGATGTCACAGTCGATAGGTATAGATAATTGTTTGTAAGTATTGATAACTGAATTCGAGAATTAAATGGACTACTTCAATTTTAACGCAACGCAGTTCATTTCTTAAGATTCAGAAAAGATGAAGGGAGAAAAAGCCACAAACTTATCGAATGTTCAGTAAATGTACGTGTTATGTACATCCAGTAATTTTAGCCTGGAACTTTCATCACTAGCCGTACGTGATGCTGTTAACCTGTATGTCTAGTTTCTTAATATATTTCTACTTTATTATTTTTCTGATGAACCATATAGCGCCCTTGAGGTGAGTATTCGGGAAAACAGCGCTATATAAGTTATCCAAATATTATGGCTTAATCGCTGTCAACAATTGTCAAAAATTTTCAACTGTATTGTAATGGTAGTTCAACGTTTTGTAAAAAATAAATCAGAAATATTGAAAAAGAAATGCAAACTTTATGTCGCATATGTCCATAACTGACTGTTTGAACATTTCAGACTTATGATTAAGGCAAGAATATATTCTTTTCTATAAATTTCAAACTCCCTTTGATGGTGTAAAGAAATGCACCACAATATTTGATTGAATTGTGTATCCCGGACAATATCACTGGAAGACGGCTCACACTGCGGTCAGTTAAATCGGAGGCAGTCTGCAGGCTGGTAGTACCAAGGAGACCTGGAGCCATCAAGTTTGCGGAACGTGCTTTCAGCGCTGCGGGCCCAGCTATGTGGAATCAGCTGCCTCCAGTGTTTCGATGCATGGAAAATAAGGAATCTTTCAAGAAGAGGCTAAAAACTTATTCGGGATGTCGCATCTGTAAAGCGCCCTTGAAGCCTCTTTCATGCAAAACGGCGGTATATTAATCATCACAAACATAACGTAATATATTGCTTGACCACGATAACTTGGAGTGCGGCGACTTTGGAACAAAAACCCGCCCCGCCCGCACCCGGCGGTAACCCCTCGCCTTGTCATTCATTACAATTTTGTATTTGCTCGGGAGCTGTGACATATTGATTACCAATATACACTGAACTATAAAATTAAAATAAAATTATAAATATACGCTGAACTCAAGGCCAATAGGGCGAAGGAGCTTAGGAAGGCCTAAATTAAGATGGAGTGACAACGTCCTCAAAGATATCTCGAAACTGGAGAGAGCTGGCACTAGACCGAGATGAGTGGAATAAAATTATTGCGGAGGCCAAGACCCACCAAGGGTTGTAGTGCCAAGAATGATGATGATGATACACTGAATAATTATGTCCAAAACATCCAAAACAGTCCTGGATGGTGCAAGAACAATTGCCAATGAAGTATTAAAGTTTCGCGAAGCTGAAAAAGCAAATAATGGACCGATATTATCGTCTGACAGTTTGACAGATAGAACGGCCGCCATCACGGCTTGGTTTCTTTAGTGCTGCTCGACCAAATTTCTGTTAAAGGCTACGACACCGGTCACCGGACATTCTGTACATTATGTATTCTGGCAACTTCTGTTACGCGACAGGGACGCCCTCCCTCGCACGCCAATTTACAGTAGTCGCATTCTAGTCCTGCGAGGTTATTGATGTTTTCCAAATAACCTCATATTTTGTATTCGACAACTTGCTGACACCGTTTTAGATATCCTTCATCTTATTTTTAGGTGAAAAGTTGGAAGATTTCTCAAGAAATATTGCACCTGTTATTCTCGAATCACCGCCTGACAGAACTGTTGGAGCCCTCCTCGCTTCCGAGCCCTGCACTCGTAATGTATGCAACCATGTCGTGAACCAAGGGGTGGTGTTCCAAGGGGTAAGAGGGAGTGATCACGTGATACTCCGGGTGTTTTAATCCTGCCGACTGCGACTTCGTGAGCGACAATGTAGTGTTTTGTTAGGTTCATAACCACGCAAGGTGGCCTTTAATGACGCACATTAAATCAACGGAAATAATTTTTCAAAAGCTTTTGAACACAAGCCGTTTTGAAAAGAGATGGCGAATCACGCTGGTTAACAAAATTAGAGGAGATATTATCTAACAGGTCATTTTAAAAAACAAGTTTTTATATCTATTTATTTGCGTTTGTTTAAAACGCGTAAGGTAAAAGAAAACAAAAAGTTGTAGTTGAATGTCAAAGTTATACTTATATGACATACGTAACACGTTTTATGTTATATATCTTGCGTTGGAGCATACATCAAGGTATTCAACACAACATAAGTAGAATATCCATTAACAACAGTTCTCTAATAACGGATAAAAATCTAAAATACATATTAAATAGAGAACCCACGTATTGTAAAAAAAAAGAAAAAATTAAACAAAAAGCAAATATATAATTCAATCACCAAAATAACGCATAAATTTTATCACAATTATATTATAAAAAATATAGAAGTAAATAGAAAATAAATTCAAATTTCACTTCAACAACAACCAACTTCATGGCCTCGCATATCCGCTACATGCTGCGCACGCAAAGCGTGTGCAACTTCAGTTGTGCCTGTAAAATTTTTGCCCCAAATACGCCAAAAGACTTCAAAAATTCGTTGCATCCTAAAATTTCGCTTTAAACGCGTTCAAAGAAGTAAAAATTCAAAATATAATATACTAGTTGTGCCCGCGCGGCTTCGCACGCGTAGATTTTTAGTACACTGTTTGGATCATCATAGAACTTTCGCGAACTTTCTAGAACATTCTCTTTCCAGAACTTTTTAGAAATTAATCGAATGTACAGGAACCTTTTAGATACGCCAACACAATCCGCCACTCAGTTTAGAAACTTATAGAACTTTCGGGAATTTTCTAGAATCTTCTACTTCCAGAACTTTCTAGAGCAGATTTTTCCAGAACCTTCTACACTCAATGACACAGTCGGCACGCCTATTTCGAAACAATCTGAAGCATTTGCGGCCTTCCCATAACAAAACAATGTGCTAGAAAGGACATTTTTGTCACCCACTCCCACCCACGCACAGCCACCCCCACGTGTGACATGTGACACCAAGGGCTATCCACCACCATACCAACCGGTGGGTGGTTATGGCTGGTTGTGGAGAAAACTTGGCGGATAGGGAAACACGGGTTTCTTTATAGGG
>JADDOH010018913.1:0-24781 GCA_016648135.1 Agrypnia vestita
TGTTGATCGTTAAACTGGGGTCGCCTTTTAAATATCGCCCGGTTTCAATACGCAATTACCATATTTATTGAATATTCCAATTCTTGCCATTTTAATTTCATTGAATTCCAAATGTTGTTTCATTGTTAATTTTGTCACGAATTATTTGAATATTGAATTTGCAAATTTATTCGTGAATGTAGCCAGATCAGACAACTATCATTAGCTACCCTATATTTTATCACTTGATAAATGCAAGTAACCTTTATTTATTATTAACTATCGAATACAGATTCCTATATTTAAAAAAAAAAGAAATTTACAGGGAGAGGAGAGTGGTGTTTTTTTTGCGTAGGACATTTAAGTATAACGATGCATGCAATATTCGTTTTAGGCAAGTTGAGGGTATGATATCCGAGAGGAGATTTATGTTCAATTTTTCTCAGGGTACTAGAATGCAATTGAGAAAATTTTCGAAAGGACCAATATAATACACTTATGTTGGCGGAGTGACAGATACGTCTATATCAAGAGAAGGGGAGAGAGTGCATAGAATTTGATTATTTTTGTAAAACTTGGTTTAAATCGATCAAAGCGTAGGATTGCAGAAATCAGTCAGACAGGAGTACAGTTTTATATTTGGAAATAAATAAAGTGTGGAGCTAGTCCACAATACTTTACAGGTAGATTTCTAGGATTTAGTATAGATTTAAGACACGAGACCCAAATTAGCGACCTTACCTTAACATTCGACAGTAGCTCTCTGAAATATCTCCGTGTGGTTAGTCATATTGGTCAAGAATTATTATAAGTGCATTGTATCCCTTAGTAATATTCTATTTTTAAAAAGAAGTCGGTACATACATTTAATTTGATAATTTATCTGAATGTCATTATTTGTAATCTTTCCAGCATCACTTTATTTCTTGTGTATCGATTTCTTTTTAATATCATTCTTAGTTCTTTATTTTGGAGTATTGCTAATTATTTTAATTTTTCTTCATTAGCCAGAAATAGTAATCTACTGCAATAGTTGATATCAAGGACTATTATTGTGTTTTAGTTAGTTACTTTTGCAAGATTCTGTTTTGATATACCTTCGGACTTTTCCCAAAGTAAAATTCTTTTTGGTGCTGGTTTATAAATGGCTCGCTTTCCAAGATTGCACAATTTGGCCATTAGTGTCAGTAAAAACATGTATATATTATTTTTGTTTGTAGCTTACTATTGATATCAACAACTGAAATACATAGTTCTTCATCGAATCCAGGAATTGGCAGCAACTCTCCCGCAAAGTAACTAATCGTCCCGGCTGCTTTGACAAGAACAAAATGATGAAAGAGAAGAATCGTTTTGTATTTGTCGCGCAGATTCCCCAAGAAAATAATTATTTCGCGAAACATCGGTGACGTCCCAATTCCGCCATTTTATAAGGTTCCATTGTACTCGGAGATACATTATAATATGTTTGTCAGGTCTGAATGAGTTTGCGTCTATTCTCATCCAAGTTTCTGCGCGCAAAGTGTCATTACTGCGCGACCCCGAGCGGCTTTAATATAAGTTCAGAGAGCGGCGCTCGTATCGGGAGGCCGACTCGGCGCTCTTCCGCGGTAGGCCTGCGGTGGTAAGTCGCCGGAGAAATGTCTTTCTGTGTCTCACACGGAAAGTATTCCGTTCCGTATTGTAGAATTTATTAGTATTTAAAAGAGTAACAGATTGTTAGTTAACTTTGTAAAAACCACTACCAGATATTAGGTCTACCGGTTTCGGGACGTACCCGTCTCTTCGTCAGGACCAACACTACACCACTGCATTCACAACACTACACACCTCAACCATAGTATTGTTATACTTCCACCAATAATTGATCACATGCGTGTTAGTCTTGTCAGGGACAAACATGCATTGATTAGCCTAATGAACCATCAGGGATCTACCGAAAGAGAGTGAGAGGGGGCGGGGTCTAAAGTGGGTGTTACCCCATATTTTGTGAACATTAATTATCTTGTTAGTCTTATTAGTCTTACGTGTTAGTCTTGTCAGGGAATTGTCCCTGACAAGACTAACACGCATGTGATCAATTATTGGTGGAAGTGTAACAATACTATGGTTGAGGTGTGTAGTGTTGTGAATTGTAATGGTGTAGTGTTGGTCCTGACGAAGAGACGGGTACGTCTCGAAACCGGTAGACCTAAAATTTGGTAGTGGTTTTTACAAAGTTAACTAACAATCTGTTATAATGTCTAACCACAAAGTTAATGCTTTAAATATTAATAATATTAATAATATTTAAAAGAGTGTTTATTGATCATTGTGCTATCAGATCTGTAGTTGCTGTTCACAAGGGTAGACGGTGCAGGGCCCGTTTTTTAACTCGTCTTCACGGAACGACACATGCCTTAGCATTCTTAATCATTCCTTAATCATTCTTGATCTTAATCATTCCTGTCTTTATTTTGTATTTTTTATATTTTTTTTTTTTGAAAAATATTGAATATTTTGAAAAATAATATTTTTATCGAAAATATATATTGAAAAAATATTTTTTAATTTCGGAAATTTAAAAGAAAAAATTATTCATTTTTATTCATTTTCCTTTTTTCACATTTAATTTTGTCTTTCTGAACCTAATTTAATCAAATTTATTTTACTTTTATAAATGTATAATATACTATATTTGTTAAATACAGAAAGGATTTAATACGCCAACTACACTGTACCACTGTCAGCAGAGCGTTCAAAACTTCACACTAACTCATATATTTATGAACTGAACCATGTAAAATGTCTGCGAGACTGAACCCGTTTCCAAGCCTGCGAATTCTAGATAAAGATAAATCTTCGTACCATATACTCACGTTGAGCTTTTGATCTGAAGATAAACTCATAGGTAAAGTTTTCTCATACAGGGGCCTAGAGAAGGAAATTCTACAAGTGTATTATGTAAAAATTTTAAGACAGATAGTCTATCGCCGATTGTGACTTTTTTGGCCGTTGCGCGGTCGTAAGTGGCCACTGTGCAGCCATTGGTGTCTGCAATTAGCTATCGGCTGTACTTGTCGCTGCGCAGCCGAGGTGACCACTGCGCGGCTTTTAGTATCTAGCTATCGCCCATTGTCTGATGCTTTTTATATGATTTAGTTATTTTTTGTTGCTATGAATGGAAAAGCCATGCACTGCATACTGCGTTTTTGAAGCAATCACAATATAGATGATCCCTTTTCGAGACACATTTCCAATCGTTTATATTCCAACCTAAAAATTAAATGTCAAAAAGTTTAAATGCCTACAGAAAAAATTAAATTGACTCTAATGTTTTTGAATATATAATACTTGTACACGTTAAATTATATATAAATATATCTTAAAATGAACTGTCGACATCGTATCCTAAAAAAAAATACGATTTGTATTTAGCGCTATCATAATTTAGATTCACGACGTCAACAATATAAAATGTATAAGACTTAAAATTTGCAATTTTTTTTTAAAAAAGCTTTACCAATTTTTCTTTTGTATACTATTTTTTCTATTTCTAATTTCTTTGTATACTATGATACTAATAAAATGTATTAGATTAGTCATGGAGTAGATTAGATTTTTCGATTGACATCGAGTTATATTGATATAAAGTTATTGCGGCGAAAGAAAACTTAATGACGAAAATCGAAAAGAAAATGAAGTTTTATTACTATTTTCGTAATAATAAACATATGAACTCTAGAGGTCGGACATTTACGATTGAAAGAAATTTACGAGAAAACCTTTCCAGTAATAAACTTATTTTTGAAAAGCTATACATAGGCTTTCATCCGTTCTGAGAAACGGTGGTTAGAAAACGTAAGGAAAATTCTTAGGAAAATTACACTGGACATTTTCTGGTCAAGTTAAATCTCCTCCAGTCGTCCTGTCTTTCAAGTGTCCTTTAATTTTCCTTTCATTTATTCATTCAAGATTACCAAATTACACAAGCGACATTTTTAAAACTCCCTTCAACTATGTTTAGATCAGCGTTGCATAATTTTCAAATTTCTTATTTCTTTACAACACTATTTTTTGTTTGTTTTCCAACACTGTTTTATTTTATCATATTTCGGAAACCTCCGCTTCCTTTTCCACTTGTATGTAGTGTGGGAGTACCAGTATACGACACTGATTTTTGAAACTCTAAATCTTACCTTTCAAATTTTTTGCATTCCTTTAAGCAGCACTTAAAAAATATTCTATCTAATTCAAAATTTAAAATATAAAATATAGAATATCCCAATTTTAATAATTTCGTTGTCTATCTGTCCCCGTAACTTCGTGTGAAACGTCTGTAACTTTTTTAGAGTAAATTAAAAAAAAAAACTTATTTTTTTCTTACTCAAATTTTTGATGTTATACTTTTTTGACGTATTCAGGATATCTTTTCATTGTAACGGAAGTTACGCATGCTGCATGTGGCAAAAACTGTAGCGGAAATGCGATACCAGAACTATCGACGCCAAATTACTGTCAGCTATTCTGTTTATATGTAAGTTCACGAACGTTTCGATCGTTTCTTGAGAACGTTTTGTTTGCTCCAATTATTTTTAATATTTGACGTTACATTTCTCTTAGTATGAGTTTTAATTCTTTTCATGAAACTCAGTAAAATAATTGACAATGTTCAGTGTAGATCTTTAGAACTCAACTCTTTGAGCGTCATTAATATACCATACTTTTAGTTTTTAAGTTTTTTTTAATATGTCGAAAGTTGAAAAATCACAAATGTAAAATACATCACAGAATTTTTATATGCAAAACATATTCCACTTAACTGAAGTAAAAAAAATTAAACAATTAAATAAAATAGTGTTATCATCATCAGTGTTAAAATGTGTTGTCACAAGGTGGTAGCATCGGAAGGAATAATCATCCACCATTAGATATAGGTATTACGCATGACTTCTCGGAGTGTAGGCGTGAGGCAAAAAGATCTTTAAATTTTCATAAAGCCGATTATCCGGCTATAAATGCTTATTTACAAGAGACGTTTGGCTAAATGAGGCCATAAAATCTTTTGTGGCTGAAACTTGTGCCAAGGTTACAAAATATCCCGTTTGGTTCAGCAAGGAATTAAAATTATTAATACATGATAGAAAGCTAGCTCATCTCAAATACACGGAAACACGAAATCCACTAGATTATCAGTTTTTCTCAAATTAGGGATCAAAATGTAAAAACAAGTCTAAGTCCTGTTATAGGGACTATATGGCTAACATCGAAAGCATGGTAACTAGTGATACCAGGGCCATATGGAAATTGGCTAACTCACAAAGAAAGGCTGACAATCGTGTCCCAAGTTCTATGATATATAATGGTTCCAATAGTGATAATCCTTATACAGTGGCAAGCTACTTCGAGCATTTCTTCAGCAGCGTCTATGAAACCCATAACATAATTGATCCAAAAATTCACTCCAAATTTAACTATTTTCCTAATAAAGAGATCACTCTAAACAGTTGCCATATAAATCTTTCCATTGTTATGAAGGGACTGGAGAAGCTAAATACAAGAAAACCTATGGAGCCTGAGTACCTAACTGCCTAACCTACCTGCCTTACGAGTACCTAACGCACCATTGAAGAACTGCCGAACATTCCTATCATACCCACTATTTATATTATTTAATGAGTCTTTAAGACTCGGCTACTTTCCAAGCCATTGGAAAAAACTTCATCGTGCCAATTTTCAAAAAGGGAGATAAATCAAATGTTTCTTATTAGAGACCGATTTGTATATTGTCTGCAATTCCTAAGCTCTTTGAATCACTCGTCTTGGATGACCTTTCTCCTCACCTCTAGAGCCTCATCGAGCCAAGTCAATATGGCTTTGTTAGCGGTAGATCGACTCTGACGAATTTAATTTTGTATGAAGATCAGATACTGAAAACCCTTGCTGAGAAATATCAGATGGACTCCATCTACACTGATTTCAGCAAGGCCTTTGATAAAGTACCTCATGATTTACTACTTTATAAGCTGAAGGTTTTAGGCAATTAGGGAACCTTGCACGATTGGTTTACTAGCTACTTGTGCTCGCGAAGAATGATAGTACGAGTAGGTGATATTAAAATGGATGGATTTACTGCTACTAGTGGCGTACCAGAAGGAAGCCACCTGGGACCTATTCTGTTTCTTCTCTTCATTAATGATATAGTAAATTCTTTTAATAGTATTCAATTCTTACTTTTTTCTGACGATTTAAAACTTTTTAAAAGAATACAATATGTAGAAGATTGTTTAGTATTGCAGAATAATTTAAATGCACTTATCAACTGGTGTAATGTTAACAAACTTTATTTGAATATTCAAAAATGCCAAGTAATCACCTTTTTTAAAATAAAAAATCCCCTCAATTTTACGTATACATTAAATGACATTCCTCTTGAAAGAGTCAAAATTGTAAGAGATCTAGGTGTGATATTTGATGAGAAACTATCATTTATTCCACATATTGACAACATCACTAATAATGCGTTGAAGATGCTAGGATTTATTTTGAGGCTTACAAAAGACTTTAACATTAAAAATTCCATTAAATTATTATAAACGTCTCTAGTACGAACTCAATTAGAATTTAATTCTCCTGTATGGTCTCCACATTATACTGTTTACTCCAATAATATTGAGCGAGTGCAGCACAAATTTTTGAGAGTTGTTAATTTTAAATTACACATATCAATAATGGACATAAATTATAATTTTCTATTGTCTTTAATTAAACTAAATAGGTTTTTCGATAGAAGGAAAATTGCTGACCTCGTATTACTGTATAAAATCGTAACTAATTATTACAACAGTTCAGAACTAACGCAGCTAATTTTTTATCACATCCCTTCCAGGAGCACTAGACAAAGTATATCGTTTCATTGTGACAATGTTAGTGTAAATTATCTATGTAGCTCACCTATTAGAAGGCTCCATAGGTTAGGAAACGAGTATGGCTACCAATCGGATGTTTTTTCGGAAACACTAGCCGCCTACAAGAAAGCTCTTCTGGACGAATTTGGTCGTTTATAATTAATTATTGATGTCATGTCTATCTCTTTTTTTTGTTTTTAGTTTTTTGAATTTTACATTTCATTTTATTTTACTGTTATTTTTATTGCTTCTCGAGTTTCAGATTTGATTTGTTTACAATTATTTCATTTTGTTGTAATTTTGTTGGTTTTTGAATTTCAGACATAATTATTTTAATTTGTTGTAGTTTTATTGATTGTTGACTTTCATATTTGATTTGATAACTATTATTTCATTTGATGTAATTTTTTTATACTTTATGTTATCCACTTAATGTTTTATTTTTCTTTTTACATCACTTTATTAATAGTTTTTGATAGAATTATACCTTATCTCCTTTTTTATTATTACCTATCAATCTATACATCTTTATATACATTGTTTTTTTTAATGGTACGTTGTACCGTGTATTAAATAAATAATAAAAAAAAAAATTACGCACTATCGAAATCTCTCGAATGATCCCTTGAATTATGTAAACATCGAGAAGGCGATATGAACACGGGTATATAAAAGCGAGGACGCCGCGATACGCAATCAATGTGTCAGAGTTGTTGAAAGCGGGCTAAACGCCATAAAAATCCGCAGGCAAGCAAAATCGTGCTACGTGTGTTGCCAGTACGTATGTGACCAAGGGACAGATATTTGGAGCGAGTACCTACCAACGTGTGAGAAGTTTTTTTAGTTTTCTGAGCAAGTTACGTGCATCAATATATGAGACAAGCTACGTAGGAGTGATAATTATTGCGAATTACGAAATTGGATAATTACTATTTGAAATACTCTGGAAACATTTAGAGTAAATTTAAGAACAGTGAATGGACACCCACCGCATACCCAGGACCGTTTTATGAGCAAAAGCTCCCATATTGGTCCCACTCATACGTCGCCAGGTCGACAATTTTATACCCTAAAGGCCATCTCCCTATGACGTCGTGTGATACCGAACTCTAAGTAATTATTTTTAATATTTGATGTGGCAACATTGTGGGACATTTTATATCATATCCTGCATTTTTTATCGATTTTATTACATTTTTAATGTACAATTTTCGACAAGTCGTTAACGAGCATAATAAATAATCCTTTGCGATATTAAGGTACAACGTAAAAATATTTTTCGAAGATTGGAGAAATGACATTTTTCAGAATTCAGTTTTTATTGTTGAGAAATTAGAAATAAAGTACAAAATAAAATAAAATTATTGTTTTTTAAATCAAAAAATAATATGATGAACTTTAAAGCACTGATATAAAAAGTTAAATCGGATACTGTAAAAATTTAAATAATAGTAGGTACAGTTACTCATTCATAATTGCGGACAGAAAGAGATATTTTAAAAACTACTGCACAAGTACGGGATGTGTTCGTTTCTAGGTTGGCGAAGTTGAATAGTTAATTGGCAAGGCAACCATACATTTTTGCGGTATAATATGATTTTTTAAACTTTGTACTACAGAAATGTTCAATTAATTTCTCAAGAGGTGCGGTCCCCCTCAACCTCGCCTTTTCGATAGACAAAAGAATATCAATAACTTTTAGTTAATAAACAATAATTTTGAGATAATAGAAAAATTTTAATCAATGAAGTTCGAAGCATTCTATCTACATCAAAATTTTAAATGGATTATACATTTTTTCAATATCAATTGCTATATGGCATTATTGGATGGGGTGGAGTTTGCCTTAAATATTTATACCAAAAATAAACAGTAAAGATCCGAAAAAGTTTGTGTTTTTGTGTAAAATTTTACTTTTTCGTGAATGTCTTCTGTGGAACGTCTTGCGGATACACATATACACAGGTCTTCCAGTTTATGTTTACTGGAGTATAATGCCGTGTTTTTACGACTTTTCTGACCAAGGTTTCAGATCCCATTGCAGGATCCATCATTAGTATAAGCGAAAGCTCCTATATCGGTCCTAGTCATAAATCGCCAGATTAACAATTTTTAACGCTATTGGCCATGTCCGTGTCATGTCGTGTAAAAGGCGACGCGACCCGTAGAGTCCTGCAATAGTTAAGTGTACCTCCTTCACATAACAGAGTTTATTAGAAATTATCTATCTTAAATTATATAAAAAGCATAAAATATATATAAAATAACAAATTAGTAGGATACATACATAGATCATGGTGAGAGAGTACATCTAGAATTTGGGTAGGAAGGAGTTAAGTGTGGGGACATCGGGTAAAGGACACACTCCCTAATAGAGAAGGACAAAACAAGGATCAAACTAAAAGATGGAGTTCAAGTTCGAGCACCACGAGTCCACAGTCTACAGAGAAATCACCCACAATGGGTGACCCACGTCTTGGCGAACTCACAGAAGAGTCCGAGGTGATGAAGTCACTGTTCCGTATGGAGCAATGCCTCACTCCGATCCGTCCTGCAATCGTAGTCTCTCACGAATTTTTCATAAACTCCCAAGACCAGGGAAAGTTCATCATCAGTGCTGTTGTGGGAAGTGATGGGTCTGCTCTGTACTAAATACTACAATGCAGCACTCATTACACTAAAGTGTACATTTCACACGTTTGAACTGCACTCTACAAACTTTAAACTGCAGACTACAATCTTCAAATTTCGCACTACTTTTTTTGGGATGTTGTTGTAACTAAAACAACCTGTTGAAATCCTACCCCCCCTCATCGGATTTTATTTTTTGGGAAGTTTATGTAGACAAAACGACTCATTTTTGTAGTAATTTTGTAGTGTAAACTTAGTTCATTGAAGTTGAAGCAGTGTGTAATATTTGGGTAACTACTACAAATGAAACGCACACTCTGTAATCTTGGCGAACGTGTGTGTGTTGTAGTCTTCATTCTGAAATAAAGTTTTTCCCTTCGCTAGTTGTGAGTGTTGATGTTGCTTTAAAAAATCTTGATTTACACATTTGAACAATTATTCATTTACCATTCTTATCAAAATTTGATATTTCTTTATTATTTTATAATATTGACGCGTACTTGTGCTAGCTGGAATAAATATTTTTGAAAATATCTTTGAGGTTAAATAGCTAAACTGATAGACGTATGGGTGTTTTTAGATTCTAGGAATGATGTATATTTTAGTTTTCAGCAAATCAGTTCAAATAATAACATGTTTTTGTAGAGACACCTACACGAAAGATATAAATACACATCACGTAGACGAGCTCTACTTTGATGGGTATTTTTTATCGTTTAATGATCTTAAATGAAATTTAAGGTAAAGGTATATGAAAATATTATTGTAATGCTTATATTTCTTCCAGCACGATCAGAATTCTCAGAGGGCTAAAAACGAACCAGATTATGTTTGTCGGGAATGGAATATGTCTGCATAAATTTTTCCAAAAATTAAATACCGTCCCGGGCCTGGCTTTTAAAGACACTTTTAAAAAATTTAAGTTAATTAGCGATGTATTATTTTAATAAATCGACAAAGTCACTGAGTACGAATTTGAACAATACACTATTATTTAATTCATCTTCTTCTAGCTCTTTAATCACTTATCCATGAACACTTTATTATCGCTAGGTAACACTTTCGAGTAAATTCTGTACATCATCGCACAAGAGTAGGTACTCCACTTAATTATCAGTCGTTTGGTTTACATCCCGATGGTAATATTGTTTTCGCTACGGTTTGTCGGTAATGTCACATCGATAGAAACGCCGGTGTACTTGCCCCGCTATTTATATGAAACACGTTGGTTTTTCGAATTCTCGAGTACATTCTTTACATTTCTAGTATTTGCAAAAAGGTTTCTGTCGCTTTCAGAGTATTCCAGGCATCTCCCGAATGTAGATAATTCTAGAGCATTTTAAAGCGTTGTTCCAAAATGACACATTACAAGGGATTCAGAAAGTGTGCATTTCATTTCGTTATAATATTTTAAATTCCATTCCAAAATATTTTGTTAGAAGTTTGAACAATTTTACGTAATCGTCTATTAATTTTTACTCCCTTTCTTTTAACTCGTAGCGTCTGCTTGTCGGCTTTTCTGCTTCTCGGCTTGTCTGCTTGTCGCTTGTCTACCGAAAAAACTTTGGATCGATTTTTAATCCTTTTCCCGTGATCCTATCGAGCTGAAACTATGCAGGCAGATTCATGGCAATGATAAAAATGATCTAACAATTTTTCGTTTAAAAAAATAATAATTATAGTATAATTTTGGATTTTTCGAAATTTTATTGATTTTTATTACACCCTTTCGTAACATCGCCCGACTCGAACCCGACGCGTAGAGAAGCGCGAAACCTGTATCAAATAGTAAATGAGAAAGGGAGTATAATAAAAACTTGGTTTATATGGGTTAGTTTTTTATATATTTTCGAATCAAGAACATTTCATATAATGCGCTGGTCTCTGTTAGTCATCCATTGTTATTTTCTCATTTTCATATTAGTATACATAGATTTTGCAACTGATAATGATACCTCTATATTTTATCTTTCAAGGTGGAGTTTTGTTTTAGTAATATATATAGGTATATATTATTTTCTTAATAAATATTAAGTATTTGTTTGCATTAATGATTAATTTTTCGCCGAAGTACGAACTGACTTAACAGTTTCATTATTTGATGAGATATAATATTTTCATCATTGAAAAATATGTTTCTTAACTTATAAATTCAAAATTATTTTCTTTTTCTATCCTTCTTTATTAAAACAAGAGAAGAAAACCTTTTCATACCGCCGTCTTTATAAAGAGAAAATTATTTTAAAATGTGGTATTTGCTCTCAAACCACAGCACAGGATCATTCTCTCATTTTTGAAGAAACAGCGAGCGAACTCCTTATCGTGTGATCCCCAGACAAAGGGTTTACCATTGTTGAACTTTTAAAAGTTAACTAACTCTTTACAGAACAAAGGGGGTGGAGAGGCGTGGTCTTATCGTCATCGAAACAGCTGCTAATATCACTAGGAGCCTTATTTTGGTTTAGTCGGGGACAGTTTTAAAATTTAATAATTTGTAATTCGTGGTTGAACCGTGGACACCGATATGCAATACTAATGTGCGGTCTCTTTAGTAGCGCAGGTATGAAAAATCTTCGTACAATAAGATAAAGAATTAAAAAAATTAGAAGTAGATGTGCTGGCTAGAACGCAGTATATATTGTCACGGGACCGGGCTTTGGAAGACAAATGAAAGCACTGGAAATTAATTAAGGATTTATTAATAAGTGATGAATTATTTTAATAAATTGACGCACTAGACACGAATTAATCTACAGCACTAATCTTTAGTACTTACATCTTTGCAATTTACACACTTTATTGCTGGGTAATACTTTCGCTAAAATTCTATTCACTATCGCACGTAAGTAGGTATTTCGTTTAATTATCTCGCTCGGTTTACACACCCGCTAGCCACGCCAACCGCGATGATTCGTTTCGATGAAACTTCAAAATCAGCTTCACTGACCACATCAAAATGGCCACGACACGGCTTCGCCTTTTATAGGAAACATGTCGGCTTTTCGAATCTTCGAGAACATTCTTTATATTTTTAGCGATTTCTCAAAATTTTCAGTGCTTACTAGAATGCTCCTGTCAATTCTAATATGGGGTGGCACTTATATCTAACTAATTTTCAATAAGATGTAACTGTCATAGATTCCAAAGATATTTTCTTGGGTAATGACAAGTTTTTTGTATTCATCTCAGAAACACCTCATTGGGATATTGCTGCCTTTGCTGTTGCACCCCTCAAATATTTCCGAAATGGTAAGTTAGTTAGTGACGCGTGATTGTGTTGTTAAAATGTAGTGTACGGCAGGTAGGCACAGTGATTAACAATATAAATATTGGCGACCAAGCAGGCGGCGGAGTCCCACCCAGGTATGTCGCTTCCAGCACCTGAGAGGATTTCTAGTAATTGGGACTAAGACGTGACGGCTAAAAGAAAACACCCCCACACTTGAACCCCTAACTAGGGCCGCGTGGGAGTGTAGGGGATGGCGGGAGCGGACCTGTTGATCCACGTCCCGAGTGTTATGGATTATAAGATAGAGAAAACAGGGATGATGTCGCGGTGCGTGACTTCGTAAGGGCGGGGGTGAAATGTGTAGGCGCTCTTCGTAAGGTGACTATTTAAGGAAAATAAAATTATAGGGATATAAGAGATAACAGAGGTTGTGAAGTTAAATTATGAGAAAAATTGATAAAGAAAATGCAAAAGCTGCAAACGTTAAACAAAAATAAATTTATGGGGGGGTTACCCTATACACAGCCACTGTCCCGAGCAGACCATTGTACAGCCGCGGATTCATTAGCAGGTCGCCCAACGATACGAGGACGGCGAGGCCATCGCTCCAGCACCACACTGTCACAGGCACGCGCCAGGCACACGCGGGCCGGGTCGTACACTCCTCGGACGAGTAGGAATACTTTGTTCTTGCATGGTATAAAAAGCAGCCCATACTCATGTCAGTCTTTCATAGACCTCCGGCGGGAGGCCGGAGGATATGACCCTTAGAGTATCTATTATTGTCTTTGTAATCATACTCATGTATATTTTGTACTTGTTTTATCGAGATAATAAATTATCAAATATTCTACGCCTTTGGAGCTTTTCCGTCGCATGACGGTGGTGACCTAAAAAAGCAACTGCTCTCCAAAACACCTCTAAACCACCCAAAAATTCATTACCTTAACTCATCCTTTAAATACTCATTAATTAATCACTTAAACACACTAATCACTCTATTTCTTTTCGGGCCATGCAGATTCTCCTGACGTTGACTATCACTCTGAAATATCTTCTCTTTTTGTATGTTAAATTTAACAGATATTTTATACGTACCGTACATTTTACTGAGAAGCAAATCTCGACGTTTTTCTGAAGTCTTATTCATTGTCATCAGGAGAGTGTCCTATCAGGGCGGAGGTGTAGGCCGAGCTGATTATTTCTTCCAAGGCCGTAAATTTTCTGCACTTTGTTTTGCATTTTTCATTTCTTCTACAGTAGAGATCGCCAGTGTGCAATATGTATTTATAATTACATCTTCTGGCTTATCTGCGACGTCTCTTAATTAAAGGTGGAATCAAAGTTGTGAGAACAGGGCGCCAAATACTTGAATGAATAAGACTTTAGCGAAACTTCGAGATTTGCTTCCCTGTAAAATATAGCGTTCGTATAAAATATCCGTTTTATTTAACATATAAATAAGTTCAACGACCGTTATAATAACCTGGGCCAGCCGGAATAGTTCCTCCACTCTATGTATTCCAGTCCATTCCCTGATGTTTCTCAGCAAGAACATTTGCCTCTTAACTAGGGCGCGGCTATCCTCAGCAGCAGACCACATTTATTAATATGGCACACTCATTAATTAAAATATATTAAAATACTCAACGACGCACGAACTGAATTAGAATACACAAAATACCTAGGACTCACCACACATAACTCAAATAAGTTTTACACATATATAAAATAATTAAAACAATGACCAAAATTTACGAGCATGATCCATAAAAATACTAAGTATTTAGAATATTGTCACGGCATTGTGGCTGTGGGAGGCAAATTAAATACTTTAAATGAATTAAACTTTTATTTAATACGCAAAGTCACTGGACACGAATTTAGTCAGAGCATCGTTCTGTTATTCACCCTAAAAAACTCCTGAATAACTTGTTTCATATATTGATATACGTTGCTTAAGTCACTCAGATTTACATTAGAATACTTCTCGCTTGCCGTTAGGTACATTCTATACTGTACATTCGTACACACAAGCATTCTTTCACTGCAATAAAAGCAACACATCTCACCAAAACACTCCACGATCAACAAACTTTCCATCCTAGGAAACAAGTATGCACAAATTGCAGATATTCTCAACATTAACTTAAGTCGCTACAATCTCCTTAACGAACACTTTTCCGTAAATTTATTTGATTAAACTTTGTAAATACATATGTACATGAATACATGTCTTTTTTCTTACTTATATACACATTATAATTGTCTTTACTTAATTTATGTACTTGTACAGATAGATATTATGTTATAAATTTATGTATGTTTATGTATACATTTTTAAACGATCATGAATTGTGTTATAAATTTATGTATATATGTGTGTATATGTATACATTTTTAAATGATCATGTAAGCAGATATTATTCACATTTATAGTGTACACTATAATAGGTGTAAACCGTAGAATTAAACAAATAAATAAATAAGTAGGCCCCTGTAGTAATATTCTCCTTTATCCAGACATTTCAGTAGCAGTGCAGAGCTTTCGGATGTCCCAGCACTTTTAAAATGAATTATTACGACTTTGCAGTAATCTTCCATTGCAGTATGCGCCATGCGAGTCTAGATCTATATTTCTTTGCTTAGAAACACCTGCGCCTATGGAGGGATTAAAAATGCCTGAGTTTTTTCGCACCTCTTAAACGAGGCTGCCCCTAAGTAAAATAATTTCGTACACAGCATATCCAATTAAGAAAATTATTTTATACCGCTGAAAAATCTGATTAATTATGACTTTTTTAAGCACCCTGACACCAACAGCTTACGTTAAAATACTGATATGTGCACATTTCACTCATGGCATTATGGAAATTGGAGTTGTAAGATATATGTAGGAGAGATCATTTAGTATTGAGCGAAAGAAAGTGACTTGGCAAAGTCGTTTATATACGTCAAATGAGCCAAAAAAAGTCAAGCTTAAGATCATTGACCTTTACCTAACTGCTTCTAAAGTCTGCTTTACATGAAAGCATATGATAATGATGGTATTGGTAGTCTGAACAAAAACACGAGCTTAATGTGAAAACTAAATTTATTGAATCCAATTTATTATTATTTATTATTTGTTATCCTGACGTAGGGGCCATTGGCTCTGAAACATGTTGATATTTCCAATAAAAAGTGGTGAAAACAAAGTTTATTTCTATTAATTATATTTATTGAACTAAGATTACAAAAATAAACTAGGATAAATTGATTGAAATGGCTCGATGAAATCTGGAGTTCGAAGCGAACCCTGCTTTCAGGTCTGGAAGCGAAGCCAATGAAGCAGCCTTTTGCTGCATTCTACTCTCTATTTTGTGGTACTTGCAATGGCCTAAGCTTTGACTTCTAATACGAGACCTCCAGGTTAGAAACTTTTAACTCCAAGAGAGAGAACCAAAATCATTGCTTACATACATGGTACGAAGTACAATTAATCAAGTGTTATATTTTTACAACTGAGATATTTGCCACGTACTGAATTAAATATAATACAAATTTGGGGAAGATGTCACGTGGGTTCCAGAAATGAAAGAAAGCTTAAGGGGTAGATGGGCTTTGTTCCCTCTCAGAGAGAAACTCTAAGGTAAAGTTAAAAATGAAGAGGTAAACAATACAAGGCGTATGATAAAGAATGCGGGGCGTGCAGTTAAAGGGCGGGCGGAGACCGTCTGTTAGACAGAAGCAAATTCCGGTTAATGATTGCATGGGGTGCTTGAATTATCATTCGCATATGTCCTCGGCAGCGCGTGTGTTAGTCACCGCACATCAAGATAATAGGCTGTCTAATTACCACCTGGTAAGATAAGCCGAAACCAGATCTGTTGAGTGGACGCTACCTCTTTCGTCACACATATTTAAAATAAATAAAAATTATTATAATAATGGTATTCGGGAAGAAGTATTTTCATTTTCAATTAGAAGAGATTTGTAACATGGAGACAATCTGTCAATTTTGTATTACAATGGTGTCATTTTACTGTCCAGGAAAATAAGCCGAAGCCGGATCTGCTGAGTGAGCGCTACCCGTGTCAGCACATATATTTAAAATGAAATAAAAAGAAAAACGTAGTGACATTCAAGAATAATTTTAATTTTCTACATAATTAGAAAAGATTTGTTAGCACAATAGCATATTTCAAAGTTTTATCAAGTTTTCAAGAATATATCTATAAATTCACTATTTTCATTGCCATATCTATATATCTAGGAAAATGCCTTATTTTTATTGAAAATTTATTGAAAAGCAATATTTAAAGTAATCAGTGTAATCACTTTCATATCAATCTGAAAGAAAGTCTTCTGATATAAAACCTAGAATATCATGAGATGAAAAGTATTTTTTTTTTCATTTTAATTCTAAAAGGGATTTCTTTTGAATAAATACTTCAGATATATACTCACCGACCTCTGGTGAATAAGGTATTCATCGACATTTTTTTTTAAATGTAGCAGTCTTTCTTCAGGGGTGCGACGGACCCTTTGAGCCGTTCGCCTATTCATAGACCCCCTCCCCGAATCGCTGAGCAATACTGAAATAATTCAACACGTATCAGAAACGAACTCGATTCAAAAGTTGAATCGGTCGCAGTCATATCCGCAAAGACGATTCTGTCCTCATTTGCAAAGTCTATTTCAAACGTGAGAGCTCAAAGTCTACTTGCAAATTTAATTTCATGTTCATTGGGAATGGGATGTTCAGGGAACCTTTCAAACACAAATATGCGAAGGTTTAATCAAATGAAACTGTTTTAATTATCTAGATTTTTTATGTAGCGGATCGATGGTTTTGTTTTTTTTGACTTTGGGAGGCAAATGAAAACACTCTAAATTAATTAACGATTTATTAATAAAATTAACAATTTGACAAAGTCAATGGACACGAATTTTAAGTCACTCGTCTGTGAAACACTTTTTTAACGCTTGCTAGAATATTCTGTTCAATTATCGCACTTAAGTAAGTAGGTATTTTACTCAAGATTTTGCTTGGGTAACTGCGGTTTTTCGTTCTCATTGTATGAAAATATAGCAAACTCCTGAATAGAATCGCTCAACAACGAGCTAATTGGATAGGCCATAATATAAGCCCAGCCCTGCTTTATACCATCGTTGAGGGCAATATTGAAGGCAATAATCGCAAAGGTCGCCCTAGATCAAGCTACATAGACCAGGTTATCGGAGATGTGCGCTGTAGGACCTACCGAAAAATGAAGAGGCTGGCAGGTGACAGAGAGGAGTGGAAAGATCGAGTGCTTAGTGCAAACCAATCCTAGGATTGAGACCTAAAAAAAAAGTAGGAAAGTATTAATGCGTCTCGCTGTCCACGCTCGTTTACGAAACATGTGCAAAAGCATCGATCCTCCATCCCCCTCTTGCTTCTATTCACGATTTCACGCCATAGAGGTATGAGTATTAGTTTTTGTATGTGTTTTGGGAGAAAATGCCCACCCGTCCAAAGGCGTCTTTAAAGGCGAAATATAACTTGGGAGTGCTACGGCGGTCGGCTACAGAGTGAATTTACCTATCGCTCGTATCGTGCGGCTAGGGTCGCGGCACCTCTGGTCTATCACAAGTGAACTTACAAGCCTGACTTATTATTTTGGATATACCAAAGTCTTTCCGCATCTTTTCAAGTCTGGACATAAAACTTATCACCGTGATAATAAAAAATCAGAGAAAATTAAAGTCTCTGACATAATTTCAATTAATTATTTTGTTATTATTTTAAATATTGTACTGATAAAACCATTAATGCAAATTTTCAAAATCTGTAAATAAATTACACTTTCTTATACTTTTGATAATAGTCGATAATTCATTGGTTTTAAGGTGGTTGGATAAAATACAAATCCTGTCACAATTCTAAAACGTTATTAATTATTCTTTCTTCGGAAAGGTTGTATTAATCTTCGTTTGCGGAAATGTTCATTTCCGGTCACGGTACTTCCGTCGGGTTCTTTTGTTTATTCACCCTCCCTACGTCGACGGTATTTTCGTTTCTTGTTATTTTTGACAAATGTATTTTTCTCGTTCCTAATGCATTTTAATTTTTTTTAATTTTTATTCGATTTATATTTTACGAGTGGAATGCCGAGTGGAGACGATGACCCTTACAAAGAAATTGTAGAAAAGCTTGATACACATGGCGATCCATGGAGAGATCCATGCTTGGTATAAGCCTAAGAGAAGGAATAAGAAATGATGAATTGATTAAATTTGGCAAAGAACTAGATTATTGGTGCTTCGCTACATGACCAATGGTATCAAGCGAAATTGTTCTTATATAAAAGTAATAAACTGAACATTATTTAAATGTTTAAAAAAATATTAGCATTAATCTAAAGGCCGCAGACAAGAAATTCGTTTTCGGTGTATCAATAGATTTTTTATATTTATATTTATATTTATGCAGAATACGTTCTCTCACAAGTATAAATATGATGATAAAATTGTAATTAAATGATTATGAAATGTTCTATATTAATAAAATTACTTTTTTTTTCACACAAAGCAAACACATTGTGGTGAGATATAATATCCCTAAATAAATAAAACAACTCTTTGTTTAACACCACTTTATTGAGTTTAACCAACTCGTTTCGGCTCACAGCTGAGCCTTCGTCAGGGATGGAATAGCAACTGTTAAACAGAAACTTGTAGATGACTAGTAACGGTTAAATAGTAACTAGTTCCTATTCAACCCTGATGAAGGCTCAGCAGTGAGACGAAACTAGTTGGTTAAATTCAATAAAGTGGTGTTAAACAATGAGTTATTTTGTTTATTTAAATATAAATTTACAATATTTCAAATTCACAACAATTTTTTATGATTCAAAAACGCTTTTTATTCATATAAAGAGATTATTTTTTACAATATATTGTATTTACACACGCGCTTTGATTCTCAACCACTATTTCAAAGTTGTCTTTTTTTATTATTAAAAACACAATTGTTATGATATAAAGTATCCAAAGTGTGAAATATGTCAATAAATGACGCCGATTTAAAAACACTGATTTTCAATAAGTTAAAAAAAATATAGCCAGTGTTTTTTTGTACATTACTGGAGACTTCAGTTCACTGGGTATGCGTTATACTGGGTATAAGCAATGTATTGTACGAAGCAAATTACAAATTTAAAAGTTGCGTTGATAACGATAAGTGTATTTGATTTTGTGTTCATGTTTTATGTTGGTGTATGTCAGAATTAAAGGCTGGTCGACAAACTGCCTTAAAACTCGCTAGACGGACGAAGTGGCGGCAAAAAAAAAATACAGAGAATAGTGTGAAAAACTCGGAGAGGTTTTCATCCTGCAGTGGAAAAAAAATGACTGCTGATGATGAAGTACTGTTGTAAACCAAGTAAACCAAGTTCAATTATGGAACTTATGAATACGAAAAGAATGTCGATTTGGGGTTGGATTATTATTCTTAAAAGTTTTGGTTTCTTCTGATATAATCTTATTCTTCCACACAAATACTTCTATCTCCAAATATTTTCTTCAGAATATTCACATTTGTAATTTTCTTAGTCCAGCTAAGTTCCTTAGAAAAATGGGAACCTTTTGTTTTTGTTTTCTTTGAGGCGGTGGAGAGGTTCTACGCTTGTATACGGTACGTTGTTTTGTATGTTCTCTTAGCCCTAAGGTTTCACCCTTCGCCCAAGATATGGTAACAAAATTTGAGTATTCTATGTCTTGTTTTTATATCTTAATGCGTTTTGGTATCTTCCTTAATGCGATTTGGAAAATGAAATTTATTTTGGGAAAATATGTCTTTCGAAGATTTTTATCGAATCTAGGTTTACTTGCATACATGAGGTAATTGAACAACATAATAATTTTTGAGGAAAAATAGCGATTTTTCATACAAATAAATCGAAAATATTTTCTTTTAATCCATAATCAAACAAAAAAGTATGATGTGGTCCAGTAAATATGACACAGGCTTGATGTGTTTCTGTATAGTAATTGGACCGCATTGCCTGTTTTAGCTTTAAAAATTAAAGTCAAATGAAATGAAATATGCAGTAAACCATACAATTAATTATTATTTAAAAATTTTACAGTATTTTTATGTGTAAGTATGTTCTAAGAACACAGTTACTGGAATTTGTCTTAAGAAGAATGATTTTAATTAATTGAAATAAATAATAGATTTCATAATATTGCTAATACTCCAAATTAAAATATAAGGGTGTCATTGCTACTTAATGAGAAAAGACCACAAATTGATTAAGCATATACTATTCATATTTAAGGAAGATTCCTATGATTCGAACAAATATACCTAAAAAAATTTGAATTTTTTGATAATGTGTGATGTTTCACTCAAGCCAGCTTATACAGGTTGTAAGCCCTGGGCTATAGCCCGTATACGTAGAAAGAGACGTTCTACGTATACGTAGAAAGAGACTTCCATCCAGTTTCGCATATGTAAATAGCTTCGTGTCTGTGAGATTTCTATAATTTATATTAATTAATTCACATAAAATTTGTTTATAACACAAACTCAAAACTTTAAATTGCCAATAGAGAGCTTATTAAAAAAATAGTGTTTTACAATATTATCAAGCATAAATATATTTTTAAAATATTAATTATTTTTATTTCAGTTTCACTTGTCTGTCAGCAAAGAATTACAGAATCAATATTTGACCCCTCTTCCTCATGAATAAAAATTCTGATCACAATATAATAAAAATCACTTATTAGTTTTTCAAAATCAGTTTAATTTTAAAACTTAGTCTCGAATACTCCAACATGCATAACTGAATATCTCACCGCTAGAGCACAAAGCACGTCATACACTCGGAAATTTTAAATTGAACGTAGGTATGCAGAAAGCATCCAACCCAAAAAATATGAAATTGAGAAAATGGCTCGTAAAAATGTGAACCTACAAAAACTTAATGCGTTTATACTTTTTTTTTAAATAGAGATGCAACACGGAATACATGTCACATCAATATTCTTACTATTTTCAAACTAAGCTAAATGCTTGTGCCATGAAAATAGGACTACCTTGCTGGTAGTGAGGTTCCAACCCGCGACCTCGGATCACGAGGCGAGAGACCTAACCACTAGACCAACTAGCTACTCATTGATAATTGCATATATTTTGCATATGACTCATTGGAGAGATGTTTTTTTTTTATGTTTGGATTATTTCTACAAAATGTCTAAACAGTATTTTTTTTCTATGTGGGTTCTATGTTTTATGAGTTTGATAAATCATAAAGTGAAAAGTATTATCTGAGGCGTAGAAAACGTTCAACCCATAAGATATATAAATACTATCGAATTAAAAAAATGCATAATGCGTACATATCGCGTGGATATTTTTAACGAATATTTGTGTTTGTCAAGGATTTATAAATTTGAAGCCGTAAAAAACAGTCAAACCATTTTTTAATTTTTAATTTAACGATGATGGCTGTGATGCGAGTAAAAAAAATATTGAACATAATTTAATTGATATTAATTAACTTTGTTAAAACCACTTATTTATTGAAATAAATTCAACATGTTTCGAAGCCAATGGCTTCTTCGTCAGGATAACAAAAATAATATTTAAAAATCGAAGTATAGATCAAAATATTAAAAAGTTATATATGGAAAATGATAATACAAATTTAATATTTTGATCTATAGTTGGATTTTTAAATATTATTTTTGTTATCCTGATGAAGAAGCCATTGGCTCCGAAACATGTTGAATTTTTTCAATAAATAAGTGGTTTTAACAAAGTTAATTTATATCAATTATAATTATGTTACCACAAAATAAATTTGCTATATTTGAAGAAGAAGAATATAATTTACATAAAACTATATCACTTAGAGCTTGGACATATTCAGCACACAAAGATATCGTATTGAGCTGTCCAAGCCCGTACAAAACTAATTTTTGGCTTTTTGTGGGTTGGATGCTTTCTGCATAATGCATGTTATGTTCTTTCTCGTGTGTATGGAAAAGAACTATCATCTTCTGAATTCCAATGAAACTCGTTATCGTGGCTCCAGATATTTATTGGTTTACAATATGTAGTTCAGTTCTAATACCATAGAAGTACTGTTCACTTTGCGTTGGTTATAGAATAAGAAAGCCCGTAAAATGGCCTCTCGCTTTATGTTGTTCGCTCTCTCGTTCTTCCATGCCGTCTATCACTCTCATTCATCAGAGTGAGATTTTGTATGCAGGCGTTAACTAATATTATCACGGAATCATGGCTGTGGAAGGCAAATGAAACATTTAAAACATTTAAAAATTTTATTTATTACACAGTGTAACTGGATAAGAACTTAATCGAAGCACTGTTTTTATACTCACATTATTGTGTGTAAAATATTTCACACAAGTTCACACAAATTCGCGTCACTAGAATCTTCGCTGCAATTTTTGTATGTCACTAGGTCGTACTGCTCAATTTCCCCCGTAAGTACTCCTTGCATCACATGTCTTCGTCTCTTTTAACTGTCACGGTTTGTCTTTCTGTAGCGTTAGTCCGCTGTCACGCTCACTGACTCGCGCGTGCGCTCGCATTGCTTTTGTACAAAAATCTTGGTTTCGCGAACATTTATCGTGTTTCTCCATATTTCTAGTTATTTTTGGTCTCTTCGAGAATAGAGTAGTTGATTACAGGATTGCGGACTGTTCGAAAGACTTCAATATCGCGTACTTACTATTATCTTAGATTCTTGTGACAATACATAAAACTACTACAATGATATAAGGTTTATTACTGAAACAAGTCCAAAAGGCTTCAAGATATATTATAGATGTCTCATAAAGACGAATTTATTTTTTATATGGTAATGTAGGTATGGAAGTCTTTTTGGGCTTACGACCTATCTGGTTTAAGTGATCACTTTACAAGATGTAACGTTCGCCTATTCCACCCATGATAGACTACCACATTTTTCAAATTTTAGAAAGTTGTATATATATTTAACTTGTGCACTTTGTTTTGTATGTGAGTTTTATTTTATCTACCGCCACCTGCAGTAAAAAACTATGTTATTTCCATAACCCAATACAGATGTCACTTTTGATTATAATGAGATATCTCTATTGTCATTGGACTTTTTTTTTGTTTTGCATTGTTTTTAGACTCTCGTGGCAATTTTTCAAATTCCGTTAGCAGTAAGACAAACAACTTTTTGAGTATTTTGTTTACATTTTTATTTTGTAACTCCAATTTTGTGCGCAGGGTTTAATTAAGATAATAAATTGTGTTAGCTCTAACACTAAGATAATAAACTTGGCGAGTATTTTACTGTGTTTTTATATCACCACGCCAATTTTGTGTGCAGAAGTTACCCCGCGACGGCATCTTACGGAGTGTTGATAATCCCTCCCACGCCCACGTTCTCCTAGAGTGCGCGGCACGTAAGCCCTGGAATGAGCGGACGAAAATAAATTGAAAAAATAAATGTCTCGTAATATTTTCGGCTTCGTTCCGCCTCTCTCGCTAGACAACTTGCGACGTAAAACTATTAGCCGTTTATCTATCAGTATTATTATCTCCGGCGTGGAGGAGTCCCGAGGGGTCCAGCACCATTTTCCTGGATTCGATTTTTTAAAAAAGGACTCTGATACAACACGAACTGAACATAATCCTGGTCAAAGTAGGGTATTTCATAAAAACTCTGTTAAAAATAAACTCTTATTTATTTATATTCAAGAACACATTCATATTTGTGAAGTTGTAATTTTTCAGAATAAAGTTCTGTGAAATTTTTAAATCAAATTAATTAATCAATTAGAAAGACATACAGAAAAATCTAATTCACGAAAAAATACTAGGTTACTACTGGGATTCGAACCCAGGTCACCTCCTTTCCGGGGCCGGTGCTCTGACCACTAAGCTATAGCAACCCTCTATGTTTCTGTGAATATATCGACCTTATATAAAAATGAGAACTAAATATAAGGTCGATATATTCATGGAAATATAGAGCGTTGCTATAAAAATGAAAAAAAAAAAAAAAAAAAAAACTATAAAAAT